>SSNR01000052.1:323116-347475 GCA_006937965.1 Callopanchax toddi | reverse complement strand
GGGGCGGGGGTAACAGAGGTAGAGACACGCTGTGTCCGACTGGGGGCGGTGTTGCATAGCCTCTTTCATGCATCCCTCCTTACACCCCCACCACCATCAGCCACCTCATCCTCACTTGTGGGATCAGCAATTCTGATTGCATGCAAATCCAGGAGCGTCGCTGTGGAGGTGCGCGTGAGAGAGAGCGAGAGAGAGCGAGAGAGAGAGAGAGAGAGAGAGAGAGAGAGAGGAAAGGAGAGGGGAAGACGAGAGAAGTGTAGTTGTTGCATTCCTGGAGAGAGAGAGATCCCTGCCCCTTCCTCCCTCCTTCCTCCTCGCTGCAGATGCGAGGAGCTGGGCTGCAGGGGTGAAAGACGCGCTGCTGTAAAACGCTGGGAAGTTGTTGGAAAGGAGGCTCGGCGCCACATTTTAATACTTTCTGGAGTTTGTTCCTCCGGACGCGCCGGGCGGCCAGATTTAATCTGAGAAAGAAAGAAAGAAAAAAAACACCCCACAAAGAACAAGAAAAGTTGAAGTTTGCGGGTCGCATCGGCGTGCTGGTGGTCATGGGTTCCCAGCGGACGCTCCAGGCCGGCCGGACAGCGCTGCTCCTGGCGGGGCTGCTCCTGGCTCTGTGGCAGCCCTGCGCCGCAAGTTGCCCGGAGAAAGACTTGGAGGACAGGGAGGAGGAAGCCAACATAGTCCTGACCGGAACCGTGGACGAAATAATTAACGTGGACCCGGTGCATAATTCATATTCTTGCAAGGTGAGTTTTAGCGTCCTCGTGCGCACACTTTGCATTGATGGCAGATACACCTGCTAGTGGGGCTTTTAAACTTTGTAGCCATTCACATTATTCTGATTCTATTTGCCTTTTTGTAGCAGATGAAGTTCATTAGTTCCAACTCTGAAAAGCTTTTCTTACAAACTCACTCATCCAGAAGCATGTTGGCCACTTTGGACTCTGACAGTGAATCCTCTCTATCTTCAGATGCTCAATGCTGCTTTTTCTTTTTTTTTCCCTTTTTTTATTTCTATTCACCAATTACATAGCTAAGAGGCAGGCCTAACCGACCATGTAATCATCCAAAACACACTGCAGCAGGAAACTCAGTGCCCCCCTCCTGACTGCTGATGTCAAGTCATAAAGACTGAAAATATGCAACTTGTCACTTCTCAGTAGCCGCAAGCATCACATTTTTAAGTCTTGATTTAATCTATTGTGTTGCTGACATGGGATTTGTGGCTTTTGACAGTTTCAGGGATGTCCTCTGAGGAAACAACTCGCATAAAACATGATAAAGTTCCCCCCAAAAAAGCATATTCATGTTTTATACGCAAAATACACTCTAAAATATAGTTTGTTCTCATATGTCATATTAACGTCTGATTAATTGACTTCATTATAACACATTAAATGATGTTTTAATGTTAATTTTAAGTCAGGAAGCACCATTTCCTACACCGTCCTCCCTCCCTCTCTCCCTCCCTCCATTCATTGTGTAACTTAACTTTTGCACCGTGGCTGACTTGTGGTAGGCCGCTCTATAATCTGTGAAAAATAAACAAGTTGTGTTTGGTCAGCTCCCTCGCTCCTCTTTTCCTTTTCACCCACTTGCTTCCCGTCTCCCGGTGAATGAATGGAGAAGATTAGAGGCACACACAGCGCTCATTCTGTAAACGGAGACCCAACAGCAAAATGTCGAAATGAGATGAGACAGCTAATGTGTAACAGGAGGATGGAAGCTTTCCCATGACTGTGCATAAAGTAGCATGTGGTATAAAGTTTGGGGCCTTTGGATGAGGCCAAGTTTAAACAGTCAGACTCCATCATCACATAAAAATGAAACGCTGTTGATGAAGATATAAAGCTTGTGTCTGTGCCTTGCAGAGTTTGAAAGCGTGTTAATTTCTGTGTTTTCTAAAGGTCCGAGTGTGGCGTTACTTGAAAGGGAAGTCCAGCGTCAACCGTGAAATCCTCCTGGACGGGGGCAACAAAGTGATGATCGGCGGGTTTGGTAACCCCCGGATCTGTGACAACCAGGTGGCCACGGGCGACACTCGCATATTTTTCCTCAACCTTCCCCCAGGGTCCGAGCAAAAGAACGAACTCATGCTCAACTCGAGCTTGATGAGGATTACTCTCCGCAACCTGGAGGACGTGGAGCACTGCGTGGAAGGTAAGCAGCCGGCATGTTTGGAGTGGGAAAGCGACTTCCTGTTTGTGTGGAAAAGAACTCAAACTGGATGTTGGGCATCTGAATCACAGGACGTGTTTATATTTTTTGAGCTGATTGTCTGTGATGTGTTTCGGCTGTTTCTGAAGACACTTGGAGCAGCCAGGATTTCATTCTGGCTGCTGAAATGACATCGCCTCGGGGTCACTGTGTGAAAGTTTCACCACGAAACAAAAACACCTGAGTCACTTTGGAAGCTTTGTTGCCGCGGTGTTGCTTCAGACTTTCAGTGAAGCCTGGAGGTAGGCGTGACTGAACTCTGAGACACGGTTAAGGGATGATTCTCAACCTTTGCACCGTTTTATTAGAGCAGAATTTGAACTCGCTTAGTTTTACAAACACACGCGAGACTTGGGAGCTTTACTGGGAAACAGACTGATTAATGTTGGTTTTACAAGTGACCTACGGGCTTCTGTAATGTAACTTTATTGTAAAACTTTTAGAGAGCAGGGCTAAAATCAATGCTGGTGCTGTTGATTGCATTTCTTTGCATAACAGTTTCAGCATGAAACAAGTGAATTACCTGCTGTTATTCTTTGAAATCATTCTTCTGGTTGAGAAGTCATTTGTCAGATCCTTATAAGAACCATGTGGCTGTAACTAATAAATCTCACTGCTGACCGTGACTGTAGCAGGCTGTGCCCCCATGACGGTGAGCAGTAAGCTTGCTGCTGTTTAACTTTTACAAGGTTGGCAGGTGTTCAACATTTGAATTGAACCCCTAGACTAGTTGGGAGCACCAGGAATGAGGCAAACCAGAGGGATGGCCTCGATTTCTGATGCCGTCTTAGAGTCCGTATTCATGGTTCTTCTCTCTTAACAGTTCAGGGTGGGATGTTCCAATGGATGGAGCTTGTTTGCAGTGTTAAGTTGCATTTGGCACACACATAAAACTTCTTCTGTTTGTCTGTCCAGGCACGAAACACTGCTCTGCTAACCTTTTTATTCTGCCCCCTTTTCTTCTCCTTGGACTCCTGTAGAGAAAAGGGGAGTTTCTTGGCTCCAAAAAACTGTCTAGAATGTGCCTTTTTTGTTTTCAGGCTTTGTATTTGAAGAGGGTTTACTTTGCATTGCCTGATTTTCTCATATTGCCTTGCATTTAAAGGAGTTGCAGCAAGAAAGTACCATGAGGCGGGAGTTAGACACAAATCTCATTCAAAGACTTGTTTTTAACCTTTTTCCAACAAGGTTCAGGAGATTCCTATCCTCCAACGATCTACTAAACCACATCTGAGGACAGTCCTCATGCCCAAGCCGATCATGATATCTTCCTTTTGTCTTTGGTGAATGAATCTGGCCTTGATAATTAGCCAGAATGCCTTCCTCCAGAGGAGAATGAGCTTTGAGGTTTGTTCAAGTGAAGAGTTTTAATTAAGAGAGCCAGATCCCATCCGTTCCACGCAAACACTAACCCCGGAGACTTTGGGAAGTGCACACAGCGGGACAAGACTCTACCTGCAGCAGCTCCCACTGCACCCTCCTCTTCTCCCTCCTCATTCTTGACATTTTCGATAGCTGGGATAGACTTAGGAATGCCTGGCAGAGTGCTAGGTGGGGAGGCGCATTGTCTAATGTGGAAGAAATAAGGCTTTGTGTGAGCACCTTTGCTACTGAAAGCCTTGAGATAGACATGGGCATGAGGGGAAATGAGATGAGCGATATAAAGTGAAGGAAAAGCACATATTTTTTGTTTATTTTTCTTTGAATAGACGGAGTGTGAAAGCGGTAGTGTTCGGTGAGTTCAGATCTGGGGTACATGATGATGAATACCTTCTGGTATTATGTCTTACACCCTTCTGTTATTGTGATTTTTGAGCTGTGTGGTTGCACTGCATGGTGACTCAGTCCATGTCCCTTTCCCACTTAGCTCTACGTATTGTGTGCTCACACACAGTGAGAATTCTTTTTGTGATGTAGGAGAAAAGCAAAGTGATGGGGCTATCTGTCACTACTATAGACTGTATAAAGAGGAATATCTCCATATGTTGTCTAGTGAAGCTGAAGTATCTCGTCTACAGTTTTAAGCATCAAATAAAAAATAATGTTTAAACAGATTAGACAAATAATAATATAGAGCAACAATGTAAGAAGTATGAATGAAAATCAACACCTGGCAAAAATATCTGAGGTGCATTTTTGTTTTTTTACTTGAGAAATGTTTGTTTACATGGAAGGGTTTGGACTTTAAACTTATACTGCAGCCAGCCACTAGGGGGTGCTAGGTTTATTTATGTTTTGGCTTCAACTTCTGGATTCCATCTGGAGATCTGGTTACATTAATGGTCTTTTTAGCACCCCCTAGTGTCCGTTTAAAATAAGTATTGTAAAAATAAACTGTTTCCCGCTCCGTGTTTCCAAACCAGGTTTAAGGTTTTCTTTGTGTCTGTGGAGGCGTCGCCATGATGAACACGATACAATAGATCTCTGAGCTCATATCTATGATGTCTGTGTCTTCAGCTCGTCTGTCCTGAGCAGGTTCTGACGTGGAAACATGGATTGCCGTAAAGTGTTTCTGCTTCTTGTGAGTCGTGACTTTGTGAGACTTCAGGGCACCTGACTGGAGACTCTGAAGTTGCAAACATGATATTGTTGATTCAAGCAGCAGATGAAAAATTTACTTAGAGTGCATTTAAAAGAAATGTTAAAAGGCGTGTTTTATATGTTATGAAAGCAACAACAAACCCCTCTAAAATGTAGGTTTTTTTTCAGGTCTGATGTTATTCCAAAGAATTACCTTTAGTATCATGGACCCCTCTTTCTTATCGAGCATAAAAATACTACTATATGTCTGTAGCAAGCTAGGAACTTTACATCACGTTAACCTGCTAAAAACTTTGCTAATGTAAGTAGAAAAGATCACATTTGATTATATTCAAGCATTTTTTGTGAGGAAAATTTTAACCAACATCCATTCTGACTTAAAATTCAAACTTAAAAATCTAGAGGTTTCTACAGACCTTCAATCCACAGAGGAGCATTAACTGGTTTTTAGCCTGCTGTGCTGGGCAGCTGTTAAAAAGTGTATAAAAAACAAGGTTGCCCCCTTTTTATATATACTGTAACATCATATGTCACATGTTTCTGAAGTGAGAAATAAAAATCTTTAAAACCTGTCCTGTCCTTTCGTGGTACAAGCAGACCACGACCCTGATACGTTTTAAACATTGCCGTTATTTGTTCTAGATTCAGTGTGTTGATCACACTAAGGTTGTGTTTGTGCCATATTTATTATGATTTAAATTTAGCGATAATTAAAAAAACTGGGAGGGGGTCGATGTGGGCTTTGAGGAAAGGAAGCGCTCTTGATGGAGGGGTGTTGAGCGGACAGGGAGATGGTATCTGTCTCGCTCTGTTTATCAGCTGCTTTTGTTTCAGCTCTTGATAACTTGATGTCAAAGTCTTTCCCCCGAGGGCCCTGACGAAAAACAGCAACAAAGGGCTTTTTCTTCCTGCGGTCTTGATGTCTTCCTCCCTTTCCCGTTTTTATCTCTAACTTTGTACAAGGAGAGAGTCGAGCCAGAAGTCCATGCATAGTCATGCAGCAGCTGCATGAGAAATCATTTCTTTGTCCCCTTTGTGTTGTGTCTATTTAAATCCATAAAGCTGAGGGCAGCTAGTGTGCATGCTGTCTGTGTGGAATGTGACTGAGCAGTTTTACTGCACAACATAACACTGACTTGATATGATATGTGTGCATCGCGCTCCAGAGGCTCGCTGTTAATGAGGTTAACCGGGCTTCTTGAGAACATGATGGGGGTTCTGATCTGCCAGCAGGTGGTCTTGCTTAATGATGGGTGAGCAGACAGACCTGTGGAATGCTTCCCGGGGTGGGTGGGATGTGGGATGACTGTTTGAGTGACTAAACCCCCCCCCCCCCTTCCTATTTCTCCTCCATTGCTTCTTTCAATGAATGAGCCGTGGCCTTGCAGAATATTTTGAGCTTTTTTCTCCACTGTTTGTGCAAGGAGGAGGCTGAGAATTCCTAACCTGGCTGCCTCCTCCCCCATTACCTTCTCGATATGTGAAGAGATAACAGAACGATAACAAAATGAGCAAAGGCAAATTTCCGAAGGTCTTTTACACACAGAGAGTTTTATACTTTTGTAAAATAGGAATATCTATATTATTTGTAAGCAGAAAGTTCCAATTTAGATTAAATTAATATCTGAGGCATTTTGAAGTGCACTTCTGTGGAACAAATATAGATGATTGCTGTCTTTCCTGTTGGGGAAAGCTTGACTGACAAGCTAATGGTTAGTTTGAGCAGCCAAGACTAACGTGGAGTGCTGTCATTCTCAAATCTCCAAAATTTCATAGTGTTTTAAGTAATTGTACCACTTTTAAGGGCCCTCGCCTTGTTTGGTTACATTTTTTTATCTTCCCTCTTTTAACATTTTATGTTTGTGTGTTTGGCTTTTGTTCAAGGGCTGCATGATGCCACAGTTAGCACTGTTGCCGTGCAGCAAGGAAGTCGTGGGTTTGCTTCCTGGCTCTGCAGCCTCTCTGTGTGGAGTTAGCATGTTCTCCTCATGCATGTGTGGGTTTTCTCTGGGTTCTCTGCCTTCCTCCCACGGACCAAAAACATGCAGGTTAGGTCTTTTGGTGTCTCTAAATTGTCCCTAGGTGTGAGCGGATGTGTGACTGGTGACTTTGATGGATAGTTAGAAAAGTGAGCTTGTTTCCTGCTTTTTCTTTATCTGTAAAGCATCTTGGAGTTGTTAAAAGAGCTACTGTATATAAAACTTGTGCATTGTTAACTATTATCTGGAAGCTTTGTGCTAAACACCGTTAGCTTTGAGACGGATATTATTTTGATCATCTGCACAAAGATGATCTAAAGTAGTAATATCTAATCATTAGGTTTTATTTTGTTAGTTTAAGTTTAAGTAACTTTTACACTGAAACAAACATCTCTATAAGTTAGAACTGATGAGGTCACTCTGAACAAAATTGCTGCACATTTTCCCTGAGGACTCGTTTGATTTCCAGTGTAATGATTTCCTCTGAGTTTTCCTCTTTATTCCATGCGTGGTGGTCCGCCTCCACTATGAAACACTCTGGGAAAACTTGCCGCATGTTTTCTACCTTTATAATTAAAATATTAAGCCTCACCGCCACCTGCTCGACTTTTAATCTTCCAGAGAATATTTGCAGAAAGATGAGATTCCTTGCGTTGAGCCCTGAAACTTGACAAGTCACAAGTATAGCTTTTGGGTAATTCCAAAGGGGAGATAGAATTGATTTCATCGCGCCTCTGGAAAGTGTGTGAGAACACGACGCAGCCGCACCCAGATGACTGAACTAAAGCACCGGGGTCTTTATCCAGTCCGTGTCTGCACAAGCAGCCTTTTGTCTTCGGGGAGTCATGGGAAGTCAAGACGAGTGACTTTAAGGATTGGATTTTTCTCAGGCTCCTTGAATGGATTAGACTATTGACTAAAAGTGAGAGTTCATTTGCTCGGTGCATTGTTTGTTTTTTTTTTTAATAAAGAAAGGTGCACCCTTGGTAAACCAGTATCCTGTTTGGATTATGTCAAAGCATTTATGCAGTGAAGTGAACAGAATCGGGCAAATGGATAAGCTTGATGGAGGGCTTTGATAAAATACGCAACAAAGGCTTAAAAGGAGAAACAAGATCATTGGACTCGTTTGCCGGCGAACCCACAGCCTTCAGAGCTATTGCAGATTTGAGATTTTAATTAAAACTGTGGGAGCGGTGAGCCTGCTTGGCGTAGCGATAAAAGACTCTGAAATGAAAAAGCCTTGAAAGATGGAAGAGAGCAAAAGAGGAATGGACCTCCTAACTGCAGTCTGCTCACCTTGGCTTCCATCCCAGCCAGAACCAAGAGTGTATCTCTCTGCTGCTGATAAGAATCACAGATGGTATCGATAGTACACTATAAGCATGTCACATCTCACATGTAGCAGCGTGCCTGTCGACATTAAGTGTAACATCAAACGGGTCCGAATACCAGATGAAAAAGGAATCGTTGATGCATCATTTTTCTTCTTTTGTCCTCGGAGCTCACTGTTCTCAAATCGAGCTCTAAAACTTACAATGAGTCAATTGATGATCAAGATTATAATGAAACAAACTTTTGTTTTAAAGCTAGTTGAAGTTCAAGAAAGACTTTGCTGGTGTCAAAGTCCCAGTTAAGCCCTCCTCTAGTTAAGGTCAGGATATTGAGATTGACTCTGGAGGCTCTAAGCGGAGCCTTGAATGCACGACGACCCGGAAACGTTGCTCTTCTCTCGCCGTCATAAAGAGCTCGGAGCAGCAGCCTGCATGAGAACCGGGCTCTCTCTCCAGGGAACTGGATCCGTGACAAAATTCCTGAAACCAAGGCCACATTTCTGGAGCAGGGCAGCTGCTGTGGCAAGTGCAGCTACTTACTGTCGCAACGCCAAAACCACCAGGTTTAGAGGAACGGGGTTTGGAGGAGGGGGTGACGGCTACAGGGTGCAAATTTGATTTGTATTTAGGTCAGATCAGCTGTAACTGCAGAGCATCTCAGATCAAAAGACAACAAAAGGAAAAGATAAAGGGTTTTGGGGTTTTTTTGCTCTGTAATTTCGTTTGTTGTGAAACGCTTTGAGGACTTTTTTTTATTTTATTTTTTTAATAAATGTTTCCCCTGAAAGAGTTTGACAAACTTTAACTTTGACATGAATAAAATGAGGGTCTAAAACTTTTTTAAAACACAAAAACTTAATGAATTCTGTCTCCCTGTTCAGACATGAGCAACACAAAACTCAAATACCAGAAATGTATATAAAAAAGAACCCTGTTTGTTGTGACTTTTATCTCTTTAAGTTAAGGCTAAAGAACCAGATCATTTTTAAAGTCCATTTGATTTCTGCAGATCATCCTAATTCCCCTACAGTGTTGTAGTGTTAATGTATTTGTTTTGCTATGGTATGAACATTTTATCATTTTAAAGACCTGACGTATCTCAGGGTATCTGCAGGTTCAAGGAAACCAGATTTAAGACTTTTAAAGACCTGTTTTAAAGCTGCTTTGATCAAATTTAAAACCTTACATTCACGGAATGGGAAAGGGGATGTGACCACCTTACAAATACTGTAGTTCTGACTAAACCTTTATTGGAAGTGAAAGTGCAAAAAAATAACAAACATCAAGATAATTGATCTGCATTATATCTTACGGAAGTGTATTCACCTGAAAATAATTTTAAAAAGCTCCAATAGCAGCCTTAAGTGACCTAGACCCTTCTAGACCCTTGCAGTGGTGTGCTGCTGAGTTTCAGATCTTCGTAACCCAAAAATCATAGGGCCCTAGAAATTTAAGACCTTTGGACACTGAATTTAAGGATTATTTATCATTTTTAATGATATTTAAGGCTTTTTAAGGACCTACAGATACCCTGGTATCTGTAGGTGTAGCTCTGATTATTTGTTATGGTTAGTAGAACACGTTTAGTCTTTATAGATTTTTTGAAGCATGCACAGTGATTGAGGACAAAAAACATAAAAATATATGGAGATGTTTGAATAAAAAAGTCAATTTTCTTAGATCTTTTGAGAGAACTTTGTATTTCACTTAGTTTTAAATCAAAGCCTATCCCTGATTTAATCCTGTTTTATTACCTTGTTGTATTCAGGAAGTAGCAGAGACTCGACAGCTTTTGGGTCTGAGTTTCACAAACAAATCGTGGGACGATCAAGCTTTTCCTGTGTTATTTGGCTCCTCGGACCACAGCTCTGTCTCTGTTACTTCCTCTCCTGTCGGAGGGTGAAGACCCGTCTCTCCCGGGTGGCGTTTCCAGTGCATTCCCTTCTGTGTTTGCTCTCATGTGTTTGTTTTGTCACCTTCAATCATGTTCTCAGTTTTAATAATGACTTACACATGTGTCTGTCTCATGTCAGTCCAGTGGATCTCCTTCACACCTTTTGTGGCAGCGTGTTAACCCCTCAGTCTTCACTTTTACCTTAAAATCTTCCATCTTCCAGCCTCCCTCCTGCATTCTCACAGCCGTCATCCTCTTCCTCCTGTTTTTTTCCCTTCATCTCACTTTACTTCCACCTGTAATCAGGCTGGAATCCCAGGCCCTGTAAAGCTGTCATAGTCTTTAACAACCAGGTGCACTTTGCGCAGCCTCTGACCTAATTCCACATGACTCCCTCTCTGATTCTTCTCTGTTAAAGTCAGTTTATCCAGTTCCTTCACAGGTAATGCCTCTTCATTTTTTAATAAAGATTTTCTGATATTCCTAAAAACTCATTGTAGAAAGCATTTTTTTGCCACAAAACTTCTGGTAAGAAAACAGAACCTCATCAGTGAGTCTAATAGCGATATCAGTTGAGTCTGTGTTAAATGAAATAAATGGAGACTCTTTAGGACGACGGAGGTGGATTTGACTGGAACTTGGTTGAAGGAGTGAGCTGATTTTATATTTAGGAGCCTCTTAGATTAGACACCCTGAGATGTTTCCCTTCTGAAGATGACGGTTCTCTTGGGAGAATAAACCTCCCCCAAACACGAGGTCGCCCTCCAGGCTGACGGATTCCTCTGGTTGGAGGGAGGAACTCAACCTCCTCCTGTTGTTTTAGCCAACAATAGCATGTTGGCTTTCAGAGGCAAACGGAGAAATGTGGCAAATGATATCTCACTGGTTTGAGCTTTACTCTGTGTCTGTGTGCACACACTGACAGATTTTATTTTCCCATCTGAAAAAAAACAACACATGCACATGTTTCTGGGCTCTAGCCATAGGTTTTGGAGTATGTTTAGAAGTGACAGAGTCCAAAGTAAATCTGAATCTAAAAGGATATTTAGCTGCAGCATGCATTTTTTTTATGCAGTAAATAGGCTTTATGCACAGAGTACTTAGTAGAACTTCCGGTTTAAAATTACCTCGCGGGACCATTTCCGGTTCCATTTGAAACGTGAAGATTTCCAGAGTTAGAGTGCATTTCCAGCTAAAGATATTGTTTATAATCAAAACGAGTAATAGTATAGTATAGTACAGAATGATATATATATTATAGCACTAAGAAATGAAGCCATCATATAAGTATCAGCGGACGGGAAGCCTTGACAGCTGAACACTGCTGTGCTCCGTTGTGTACCGCATCAGCTGAATAGAATTCATCAGTCCGTTTCCACACATTTCCACTGAATAAATAACTACAAAAAGGAAGGATTGTGAACTTAAGAAGAGAAAACGTGATCATTTCTAACCACACCGTGTCTGCAGTCCACACTTTGCAGCACAGTAGTCAAAGAGCCGAGTGGAGGAGGCTAATGGAGGAGGCGCGGCGCCGTTCGTGTGTTATTTCACTGGAACAACTATTCTTTTGGTGAATGAAGACTTGGTGTTTGATAACGTACAGCTAGACCAGAGAAAGTTGAAAGTTGTGAAGCAGTTGGAGCCCACGATCACGGCTATATAGATCTGTCTCACTGTTTTTTGATGATGGAAGCTACGAGCTAACGCTGTTAGCTTACCTTCAATTTCATGAATAAAGCTGGTTATATACAGCTTAAAGTCCTTCACCCGCTTGCTCGCAGACGTCTCTGTGTGTTTTTCAAAAATTCGGTGGACATCGTTTACCGTGATGCGCGGCAGGTCTTGAAGAAAACGGGTAAAAAAATCAATTTTGTCCAGTTTGTGTGGGAACAGCATTGAACCGGAAGGGAGCGGCAGCCTCTATCGCAACCAGGAAGTGACCGTGCATAAACCCCATTTGCCAGTACTTTACAATCTCTTTTTATTTTCTATTTTTTGTTTAATTTTTAATATTTTTTTTACCCTCGTGTGAATCTGTATGCCTTGATTTGCCTGTCACTTTGTGGCTGGTGCACCTGAATTTTCCCACTGAGGGACAATAAAAGCTATTTATATGCTTATTCATTTAGCTGACACTTTCATCCAAAGCGATTGACTTATACACCTATCAGGCATGTTGTGATCTGTGGGGGAAACCGGAGTACCCAGAGGAAATCCACACATGCATGGGGAGAACATGCAACTCCGCTCAGAAAAGCCGCAGCCGGGATTTGAACTTGTGACCTTCTTGCTGCGAGGCAACAGTGTTAACAGCTGCACCACCATGCAGCGCCATTCATAGGAACTTCATTAAGAAACACCTGCAAATATCTATAAAAACTGCTGCTCATTAAAAACAAACAACATTTATATTTGGACTAGAGGATAATGTTAGAGATCGGTGACCATAATGAGTAAATCTAATATGAAGTGTTATAAATCTGACCTCGCTAGAAACCTAAAAACTTCAGGATCATCTTTGACTTTTTATTTAAAAACACAGAAGCAGGTATGAATAAATATAACCAGGCCAACAAGTCTTAACATTGTTCTAAGTTTTTTTTTTTTTACACTTTTGCATATTTTGCACAAACCTTTAGTGTATTTGCATATTCTATAGGCGGAAACTGTGTTTGTTTGTTTGTAAGCTTTCTGCACAAAATCACCAAGACAGATTTCTTGTTTGGATAAAGTTGGCAAATCACATCCTGATTCTGTTCATAAAATCATTTTTGGATGCAGTTATTTGGCCAGCTGTTTAGGAGTGTGTATTGGCAAGAATCTGGCAATATGACATGCATCACGATACGGGGGAATGATATGATATATTGCAATATATCGCAATACTACAAGCAATATGATATATTGCGATATTTATGAACTTAATTGTTGGAAAACAGCTGAACAGAAAGGATAGCCTCTTCTGTTGTCTGCTGAGCAGGATCAAGTTGTTTTAATGAGCCTTTAACGCTACGTCGTCATGGTATCTAACCACATGTGCTCACAAATTTGTTGTGTTGCTCGAGTATTTGACTCTGTCGTAGTACTTTCATGAGACCGTGATGTTCTGTGGAAGTGGAGGACTGCTGAGGACTAATAACTGCAGCCAACAAGCCATTGGAGGTTGAAATACAACACAAAAACTACTACTGTTAATTTTTGCATGTAAATTGGTAATAAGAAATCGATTTTGTGCCTTAAGAACATCGATATAATATCGTGAAACAAAATATCGTGATTTATCAGTGCATCAGTTTTTTTCTTACACCCCTACAGCTGATAAATAAATACAGTTAGTTGTGTATTTTTAGAGTTTTCAGATGTAATTTAATGCAGTAGTTCTGCACTGTAGAAACTACTGTACTGGATAATAAATAATGTCTTGTTTTTCTGACATGAAGACAATAGGACATGATTTATTGTGTTTTAAGGAATGTGATGTAACTGTTTGGAGGAGGAATCTGTTGCAACAGAGAAAATGTAACTGTTGGAGCAGAGAGGGACGTACAGTATTAAAGAGTTGGAGTGACGGAGAGAGTTGGAAACAAAATGAGAACCATAGACAGGAGGATCCAAAACAGAAAGAAAAAGTGTCATAAAACAGTAAAAATGATTATAAAAAATGAGATGCTAAAAGTTCAAGCTTGTAAAATGAGTGGGAGAGGAAGCAGAAGGATGAGAACATGGGAATGAGTGGAGAGAGTTGACTTTCCACAGAACATAAAACAACAGACATCACTATAATGTCATTTGGCTGAAGGCATTGGTTCAGACACACCCTTCTCCTGTACGTTGCTTCATCCAACACAAGTCATTTATAATATTAATAATCTAATCCATTTAAAAAAAAGGCTTGATTTGAGTTCTTTGGGGAAGCTTGTGCCGTTCTTCTGCAGTAGCACGGCGCCTTAGAGGAGTCTAGCCTGAAGAAATAACTCCTATCAGATTCCCTGAGCTGCTGCCAGAGGAATTCCCAGACCCGGCTCCCTGAATTCTCCCTCACGGTCACTCTGTTTCCAAACAAACCCTCGAAATGACTCTGGATTCTCTTAAGTGCAACACCAACAAGTTTCCGTCTGTCTCTTGGATACACGACACTCCTCCTGCCCTGCGATTGGGTCGAGACGCGCCCTGGACGAGCACTTGAAGCAGACATGTCAAAGAGGGCTCTTAGAGAAATATTTGAGGATTGAGAAGGATGGAGACACTTGAGTGTGGGGAGTTTTTGTGTGTGGTTCAGTGGATACTTAGAATTCTTAAAAATAATTCTCATTCTTATTTATTTAGATGTTCAGATGGTGGAACACATTTTAATTATGGTGATTTTAGTGAACGTACTACAGGTAATTATTTTATTCAACATCTTCTTCCCCCTGAGACCAAGTTGTTTTTCTGTTCTTAAACCAGCATCTCTCAACACTTATCTCGTTTTCACTCCTACTTTTGTTGCTTGAAAAAAAACAAACCTTAGTGAGTTATGAGACGAGATGCAGTTGGCTAGAACAGGGTCATGACAATTTCTACTTGATGGTTGGTCGAATGGAAATTGGTAGATGAATTAAGCTAATCTAGCATATGAAAATCACAGCATCCACTACTCTTCAGCATGTCTTTATTTTGCCAGATCAGGGATCTTTCAGCCATCTCGAAGTGTCTGCTTTTTAGTAAATGTCAGTTTAAGGTTTGAGGTTCTGTTTACGAGGAAATTAAATGAATGTGGGGACATTAGTGGGGGGACCTTATTCTAAAATTCTTGAAATGCAGCTGAGGGCCAAACAAAATAACTCTGTGAGGACCGCAAGTCCCCGGGCCACACTTTGGACATGCCTGGTTTAGGTCTCATCCTCAACATTTCATAGCAGTTCATCTGATGTTTTTTTATGAACCTCAACAACACCTTAAATTTAGTTTTACACTGTTATTTACATGGAATGGTCTGTTTAATTTCAAGTGTAAATACATGATGGATGGATGGATGGATGGATGGATGGATGGATGGATGGATGGATGGATGGATGGATGGATGATGGATGGATGGATGGATGGATGGATGGATTGATAGATAGATGGATAGATGGATGGATAGATGATAGATGGATGATGGATGGATGCCATCTTCAGCATCAGAGTGTCTAGATCTCAAAGTTGAGTTTTATACAAATGAAATGTGTTCTTTGCAAAAAAGAAATCAATAAGAAGTCAGGTCCTTTACTTAAAGAATAAAAGAACATTTTTAAAGAAAACAAAGTGAGAACAGAAGATGAAAAGCCTCATATAGAAGGGCAAATAGAATTTATTGTTTGCACAGATTTGAAACCTCAAGACAGAAGTTCATGAATGTGACTCTTTGTGGTTCCTCAGCTTCAGGTCACCAGTGCACCTTTACTCATTAACAGACACGTTTCAGCATGTGAGCTCAGTGGATTTGTTGCATGAGATGAGAAAACGTGAAACGTCCTGCAAACATTCACTCCTCCTTTGTGATCAGTTGAGTAAATGTGTAAAAAGGCTCCAAAAGGTCAAACTGACTCATCTGTGGAGGTTGAATAAGGATTTATTCATTTTGCATCCTTTATAAAAGCTGCAAGTTGAGATAACTTTTGACAGACTTAGCTGATTTTAATTCCCCTCATATAAACACAGTTGATCCTGATCAGAAACTGAAGAAAATTCCTGCTGGAATTCCCCCTGGGTCCTGTTTCACCTGTTGACTTTCAGTAGCCTCGTTCTGGGGCTCATCAGGTGAGCGTGAGAGGATTCGCCCTCCAGACATCTTGTTTTAGTTAAACGATGGAAGAGTGAAAACTGACAGGTCAGCCTCCGGTTATCTTTTACCTGAGGCCAAAGGGGAGTGTGAGTGGATTAAGGGCTGGGAGGTCAGACATGTCTGCACCACTAAGAGACTTCGGACATGCTGTGAAGTAGAAAATGTACTCATCTTAGTCAGGAGAGGGACGTTTGTCATGATTAGTGTTAACTTCTGAGTTTATAGTTTAGACGTTTTAGATAAAGATGAAACATTTAGATTTTTAAAATTCTCTGAAGCGATGCATAGACCACTGTCCCTTTGTCCCTCTCTCTGTTTCTGCATGTATGTGACGCTCCTCTCAGTGTGTCTCAGTTCGCCTCTCTGTCTCTGACCATGCAGCCTGTGCAGATTGAACTTCTTCTGTTCGGGATGCTGGCAGAATTTTGATCAGCTCAAATTTACATCTAGACAATGGTACGAGTTGAGAGGCGATTCCTCTCCTCTTTTTGCTCTGTTTTCCCTTCCCTGAACCCTCTGTTCCTCCTTTTTTGTCCGTCTCTTTGCTTTGGTGCTTTTGCCAGCCGGCCCCATCCCTCCTCCTTTTAGTGCGTGTTGTTTTTGTTTTGGAAGATGGGAAATAAAGGATGAAGAGGGAACCACTTTGACAGTAGACTAAACGGAATGCTTCTGGACTCTATCAGTGCTCACGAGGACTCGGCCCTCCTGATAATGAACTCCACACACTTGTCATTGTGCGCACACAAACACAATCTGGTGCTTTGGATGGCGCAGACAGCTTTATGTTTTACCATCTATTCATACAATCTTTATAGGCCCAGTGCACACAGAGCCGTCTCTTAACATAAGCTTCATTTGGCTTCAGTTTCAGTATCATGTTCAGGGGCTGTGCCTAAATAAATAAGCAGCATTTTGTGCAAAAGCTTAAATCATCTCAGACTCAAACGATTTCTCCAGACTAGAAATGACTTGGTGGTTGTTTTCAGGTCCACTCTGTAAATAAACGTAGTCGGTGGACAGAAGTGTTCAGTCACTTGCGTTATGACTAAAACTGATTGTAAATGTCACTTCTGCACAGTAAAACTATCAGTTAGGATTAATCTACATTTTCCTCACTGCCTTCTGTTTCTTCTCTCATCACAGCTGCTATCATCTAAAGTGCTTGTTGGGTTAGCAGGGGTCGATCTAATTGGAACATTTATTATTGGCATGCAGTTTGTGTCTGTGATTGATTACAATCCCATGCAATATTGATATTTTGCAAAAATGATCAACTTTAGATATATGGTGCAGGCCTATGGGTTATAATTTGAGATGAGATTCTTTATCTCCTGGTTTGTTTCTATCACAAGACCTGAATGATGGTTAATATTTAAGAAAATGTTAGGAGCAAATTTGCAATTTATAGAATAAATACCATGAAAATAAACAGGATACAACAAATATTAACAATTTAAAGATTTGTTTGTTCTGCAACTCGGTTGATATTCCAGTTATGATCTGATTAAAAAAAAAAAGTTTTTTCCTTATTTTGATCTGTGAACACACTATAGACAGTTTGTCTTAATTATGAGAGTTTTAACTGAGAGGACAGGTCTATTTGTAACACCTGGAGAGTGTTAAAATCAGATAAAGCACAAAATGCGTAAAAGGCTGTTAAAGGAAATCGTATTGATGTCTGAAGCTAAAGAGGTTTTTCCTGGTTTTCCTTTATACACTGTAAAAACCAAACAGAGGTCTAACTTTAAAAAATGCTTTAATTTGTTACAAGTAATTGAATTCGGTTTATCCAATTTATTTGATTAAGTTCATTTAAAAACAAATTAATAAATTTACTTTAAAAAAACTTTAATTGAATTAACTTTTTAAAGTTAGACCCCTGTTTTTTTACAGTGTAGCATCAACGTGATTTAAAAGGACATGTTTTACTTTTGCTCTTTTACATCAAGGTTTTCCTGTGAGACCTATAATTAGTAAGCAGGAGACAAATGTGGACAAAAATGTAGTTTGATAGTCTGAAAACAAGAAAAAATGTTGTTTCGGCAGGGATCATACTGTACATCCCTACATACGTCCCTGAGAACTCAGCTGACGAACTCCTTCAGCGATGTGTCATACAGGTGTGCGTATCAAGTGTGTGTGTGTGCAGAATAAAACGATCCATCCTGTAACACTGGTCCCGGTCCAGCTGCGGACCAGCGCGGACCTGAGGAGGCATACGGGTCTGGATCGACCGGCGCTAACCCCTCGCAGCGCCGATCGATCCAGACCCGTATGCCTCGACAGGTCTGTCCACGCACAGCAGGCATTTAGCTTCTGCGCAGGAGGAAAAGTTACATCAGCGTACGTCAACCGCTAACCGCACTAACCACGCTCATTCTCAGGGTTTAGGCTCATTCTCCCTCCCCCTTTCTGACCAATCACAGCAGTTGTTTTGCTCAGCTGATGTGTACAACAACAAGCCCTTAGCACTGCTGAACTAGAGCTGCGGGAATAAAATGAGGTCATTTTTGTTCTCGGAGACCCCCAGCGAGAACAAATGGTTAAATTCAACCAGTTAAAAAATTTTTCATGATTCCTATAAAGAAATAAAATTCATCAGATCAGAATCAGCAGCTCAGATTTTTGCAGAAATCAGAGCCAGTACATCACTGTTCATGATGCAGAGCCTTTGTGTTTTTGCAGCAGATCCAACACTCAGGATTAAGTCAACAGACCATACACTGACCCATGAAGGACCCACCAGTACCTGACCACTCAAACCAGCATAGTAACAGTTTGGGTGTGTTGTTTGCTTTGTTTGGCTTGGAGAATGAGATTTTTCAGCTGCTCTGTTTGAAACGTTCTTCCTGCAGGCCACAGTCTGAGTAATCACCTTTCAGCTGCTGCTCAACAAACCTTTGAGTTCTTACTTATGAACGCTTAATTATTCCTGCACATATTTGCTTTGGGAGAGTGAGGACTTTACTGTTTACACCTAAATTAACACAAAATTAAATGCCAAAGACGTGATGTCATCCTATAACGTTCAGTATTTAGAAGAAGAGAAATAATCGGGTGGACTTTCCAGTATAAACACAGATATTTCTGAAATTTTACTGGGAATCGTAGTAATTGGTGCATAATGAGTGTTATTGGTCTACTAAAAATGATCAACAACAGATCAAATGGACAACGTTGAGTCTGGATGGTTTGAGATGAAGATTGATTCTTCATCACAAACTCTGAGAGCAACTGATGGAGCATACGTTTTATTTAAACTTCTGTCCTAGGAGGGCCTTTTTTAAAGCCTAATGATGTAGATGGTGGTGCTGGAACAAGTGTGTGGTTTTGTGTGTGTGTGTGTGTGTGTGTGTGCACAGATTCAGAAGGTTTTGTGTATTTGCGTTGAAGCAGTAATGATGTGGGCCGCCAGTGAGTGTAAAACCTCCTGAGTTTCAGCTTTTTAATTTCCCTCCTCTCCCCTGCTAGTCGGTTAAATTAAAAGGAGCTGAAATGAAGATTTATTTTTTTCTTATAGATGAAAATGTGATTGTATTCAGATGCATTTATTAAGTGCAGAAAGTGAGCTTGGGTTGGTGAGGTGAGGGAAAAAAGGCCTTTATATCCCGTTAGGGTTAGTCAGGTCTGTGAATTATGTGCTTAGTGATGGAGCAGATTGTAAATTTCCACCCTCAGGCCAAGAGCTTCTCCTTTTTAGATCAGTGCTAACAAAGGCTGGGAGGCCAGCCGCTGATGGAGTGTGGAAGTTGTGTGTGTGTGTGTGTGTGTTGTCCTTTGTTGTTGACTTCTGTCCTTTATAAACCCTCCCCTCCCAGCCACCTGCCTTCCATCATGAGCTGATAACCAAAGCTCTGAATCTGAGCAGATTGCTGCTCCAAACTTTAAATATCATACGCTCCGCTCTTCCTACTTGAGATGAGGGGTGACAGCAAGTGGGACAAAGGTTGATCAAAACAAAGCCCCAGTTGAACACCACCTTGGTGCTGTGAGTTCATAGAAGGGGGAGCCTTTGAAATGAGAAACGACCTCTAAAGAATCAGGGTGTTGTTGGAGGCTCATCAACATGCAAAGAAAGTTGTGAAAGGATGAAGATCAGTTTTATGAAGATACACGACTTTAGTCTCTTGTATAAGCACCCAGTTCTCAGGTTTAGGCAACATATTCAATGGCCTTAACCTTGAAATGTGTTTAGTTACAGTATAAATGTTTTTGGGCTAATTAGGTGATGTGATTTAATCAATGCCTGGTTTGTTTTGCTTTGAATACTGGTCACAGATCTTTTTCTTTCATTGTAGCTTAGTTGACTCAATCATTTAGAACCCATTAAGCCTTGGGCCCACACGAAACATCAGCGCCGCGCTGTGTTGCGCCCGAGTCGTGGTTTCAAGACAAAACCATTATAGTCAGTGACAGTAGCCTCACGGGGACGCCACAGCACGTCCCAGAAGCTAAAGATGCATGCTAGTTCTATTTCAGTGTTCAGGCATGGCTGAGACGCATGTGTCACGACATTGTGGAGTACTTTATGACACCGACAGTACGACAATACGCTGAACCGCTATTAGTACGGCAAACAAAAACAACTTAAATACATGGACGAGGAGCAATTCATTGTAGAATATTTAAATAATTGAGCTTTTAGAAACGGATTATTCCAATTAATAGCTCACTTACCCATTCTTGAAAGATTAAAAGATAATCCAACATAACACGACGGTAGTTTTGACCACATACAGACCAAAAGATGCACCTCATACTTCCTGTTCTCAGTTCCTGTGAGATATTGTGACTATTTCACAATTTTTGCAATCCGCGTTCAATGGCGCTCCGCTTCAGGAAGCATAAGGAGCACCTCCTAGTGGCTGGGTGCAGTAATGTTTAAGTCCCCCCCCCCCCCACAATGGGATGTTTGCTTAGGAAATAAAAATTACTTCCCAGATTTTTGCTCATATGTTGCCTCCTCTTGCTTTATGTATTCTTGACCTTTCTGCTGCATCATTTTCTGATATGTGAAGTTGTTATTTATAACAGCCAACATGATATTGTTCAGGCAAGTGTGTGGGCACTTTCAGACTCTGTGGCACCTGTAAACAGATATTATGACTTCCCTTTTGAACAATAGAACCACACTGAGATGCTTCGTGCATTCATCTCTAAAGTTTTTGCTGAGAACCCTTGAAAAAAATAGCCATATCCTAATCTAGATTTTTGAAATACTCATACATATGTACTCATCCAAGTATAGATTTATATATAATAGTATTGTATATAATAGTATCATCAAGTTTGCAGATTTTTCACTGATATTTTATTCAAAATGAGGTGAAATTATTGCTCTGTGAATCAGTTATTTAAAAAAATGGGGCGGCATTAGCTCAGTTGGTAGAGTGGCCGGTCTGGTAACCAGAGGGTTGCCGGTTCGATCCCCAGCTCCAGCTGAGTTAGATTGTCGTTGTGTCCTTGGGCAAGACACCTCACCCAACTTGCCTACTGGTGGTGGTCAGAGGGTCTTGGAAGGGCGCCGGTGCATGGCATCCCCGCCTCTGTCAGAGTGTCCGAGGGCAGCTGTGACTACAACGTAGTTTATCACCACCAGTGTGTGAGTGTGAGTGTGAATGGGTGAGTGACTGATCGTGTTGTACAGCGCTTAGGGGTGTTCTGCACTGTAGAAAGCGCTCTATAAATACAAGCCATTTACCATTAAAATATCACAAGCAGTTCCTTTTTGTTCTGTCGTCCTTTGTTGGCCTGCATGGTAAAGTAATCTGACCCGGACATGACAGGAGCTCACCTGAAAGACAAAATCAGCTTCACCTGTCACCAGAAGTGTGAACAATATATATAGTTTGGCTGTCAAACAGGTTTACAGCAGCCGTGTAGGTTTATGGAAAAGAAAAAATCCTCTTTTATTTGAACATTGTAAAAAAAAATCCCCCATCATCCACAGTATGGTAGTTCTAATAACTAGAAATGAAGAGAAGTGAACTTCTTCATTTTTTAAGGACGTTTTGCTTCTAATTGGGGGAGCTTTCTGAATTCAAAACAGTGAAGAATCAACATTTAATGACACTTTTGGATAATTCTATTGATTAAACTCTTACTAGCTCTAATAATAACGACGTTTATGGACCAACTGTCCTTCACTCCATTTGTGATGTGAGTTTTCTGCTGTTTGTTTGGTCTTACTGAAAGTAATCAATAGTGAGTAGAAATCCCAAAATGAGCCAAAATTCTCCACCTGTTTTTTTTTACCTTTGAAGTTGGCATAACATCTTTGTCATCCAGGACTTTAAAGGTGAAACTGATATTTAAGTCCATCTATCAGGTAAACATTTCCTCAGCACAAAGAAACATTTAAGAAGTGAGAACTGAAACATCTTTAAAACATAAAAGTAGCCCAGTTGCCTTTAAAACCCTCTTAGGATTAACTTTTAAAGCTGGTAGTAGATTAAACCTAGCTTGTTGTGGCCTGATTTTTCCCAGTTTGCACAGCTTTGCACTTGAACAAGCCTCAGAGGAAGCAAAGTTGTGTTGATGTTGTGTAACTTTGTATATTTGGGTTTTGCAGGTCTGCTGCTCTGCTTTGCTTTGGGCTTGTCTGTGCGGAAGTTTTTCTGCGGTCACTCAGTAAACGCATGCACACGCACCATGCCACTTTGATGTCTGGACCACAACTTTATTAAACATGGAGGAGAGTCAAGCGAGGTCGAACGAGCATTGTGAGTTGTGCATGCAGGGTTTTGTGTTCTTGTACAGTGTCTCAGCAGGAAATGCACACAAACCCAGCCTCCCGTCAGACTCCCCCTTTAGGTCTGTAGGTCCTCTCCTGGCCTCCGAGTCATCTGCAAACACCATTAACATACTCGCTTCGATGACTGTCGGCCTCTACCAGACGGCGGTGGCGGTTGTTTGTGCGGGACTTTTATCAGCTCCAACACACATCCAGTTGTTTAGATTACTCATCTGAACAAGAGCCAAATGCAAACATCCCAGCTCATTTTTCCATTCCAGAATTGTCACATTGCTTCTTTCCTGTTCTGCTCCGTCGCTCACAGAAACCCTGAGTGTGACGAGAATCCTTGTGAGACAAGTGGGGACAGGCTGCGTTTGAAGACCCTCTCTGGAAGGGGGGGGGGGGGGGGGGGGGGGGGGGTGGGATAGGCATTAGTTGTCACGCTGAACCTCATGCCGTTTTGAGCCTGGGACTAGCAGTCTTCTTAACCGCTTTGCACCACAAAATAAAAAATACTTTAATTTGATCTGCCATCTGGTTGTAGGTACTTTTAAAAGGATAACGTGTCACTTTATTGATCATTTAAAGAACTTTTCTTTTGCTCCCCTATTTCACATGAAGGTCAGAGTTCAGTCAGAGCACAGGAGCAGGTCTCACTGTTTAGTTTGAAACCACTTTAACAAAGTGGATGTTTGTTGAAACTTAAACCCAAATCTACCAATCCACGGCAGTAGGGTGCGAAAGATTGGGCAGCGTTATTAATCTTCATGAGTTTCCTTTATAATCCATTGGTTGTTAGGATAAAAAATTCCACTTAAATGAGACACACACGGTCATATTTGAGAAGTGAAACAAAGTTTATAGGATTTACAGAAAGAGTGAGAACAGTCAGAGCCAACCCACAGAGCAGCATCAAAGACCTCCTGCTGCAGATGGAGCTACTGCGCGTCGTTCGACTACTCGGCGCACTTTACACAAGGAGATCCTGAATGCCAGAGTGATGCAGAGGAAGCCTTTTCTCACCCACAGCACAAACAGCTGCTTGAGGTTTGCTAAAGCACATTTGGACAAGCCAGCTTCATTTTGGAATAAGGTGCTGTGGACTGATGAAACTAAAATTGAGTTATTTGCGCAGAACAAGGGGCGTTATGCATGGAGGAAAAACAACACCGCATTCCAAGAAAAACACCTGCTACCTACAGTAAAATATGGTGTGGTTCCATCATGCTGTGGGGCTTGGTAAAGTTGAGGGACGTATAGATTCCACTCAATATCAGCAGATTCTGGAGACCAATGTCCAGGAATCAGTGACAAAGCTGGAGGCTGGATCTTTCAACAAGACAACGACTCAAACACTGCTCAAACTCTACTAAGGCATTCATGCAGAGAAACATGTACAACATTCTGGAATGACAATCTCAGTCCCCAGACCTGATTATGATTGAAAATCTGTGATGTGACTTAGAGAGCTGTCCACGCTCAGAAGTCATCAAACCTGAATGAACTAGAGCTGTTTTGTAGAGACGAATGATCCAAAATACCTTCAACCAGAATCCAGACTCTCTTTAGACGCTATAGGAAGCGTTTAAATGCTGTTATTTCTGCAAAAGGAGGAGCTACTAAATATTGAGTTCATTTACTTTTTTGTGGTGCCCAAATGTATGCACCTGCCTAATTTTGTTTAAACAAATGTTGCACTCTTTCTGTAAATCCTATTTCACTTGTCAAATATACTATATGATATCTTTAACTGAATTTTTTTATCCCAACAACCAATGAATTCTAAGGAAAACTCATGAAGATTAACAACGCTGCCCAAACTTTACCCCCCCCCCCCCCCCCCCCCCCC
>SSNR01000052.1:278502-323106 GCA_006937965.1 Callopanchax toddi | reverse complement strand
CCCCCCCCCCCCCCCCCGTATATGTGGCCTCAGTGCATTCATACTTAAGATATTGCTTCCAAGTCCCAAGGTTTAACATCAGTGTGTTTCTTTTTGTCCACACAAAACCACCTAATCCATCGGTTGTGCCAGGGACTAAGAATATGTCCCTATCAGTCATGTTAAATCAAATTACAGTGACGTTTATAGGACAGAGGAGCAGGCAGACGAGCACTGGCCGAGGCCCAGAAAGACCATTATTATTTATGTGAGATGCTTAGACATATTGATTTGCCATAAATAAAATGCCCCCATGCAGATACTTTTTTAGGTTATTCACTTTGTCTCAGTGAGACAAGCAAAAGTTGTCTAGTCCAGCAGACGCCAGTCAGATTTGTAGTAAGCATAACCTGATTAATGGAGCGTTGCTACCATTTGTAATTACTGCAGCAAGTTCAGTGCTTAGAGTCAGAGGTTTAGAGGTTCATTCTTATTCCCCGTAAGCCTCTTCCTCACTGCGCTGTGACTTTGGGTGACTAATGGTGAACAGCGTTCATGAAGGACTTTTCGAAATGTCTCAACTTACTTGCATGAGTCGCAGGACCTTGTCGTCGCGTTGCATGAATTTTGAACATGTTTGAAAATGTACAAACTTTTTCTAAAAATAGTCTTTGCAGGTATCAGTCAGTGCATTTACATAAACATCAGAAAGCCTAATTATTGCCTTAAATCGACTGAAGTTGTTGTTGTTTTTAATGCGTGGAAACGTGTTAGTCTGGCTGAAGGCGAACTGGCTCTAATCGAGCTGAAGCACCCAGGTAATGCGGTTGTAGCTCGATTTCTTCTGCAGTCGAGCTGAAACCGGCTGGACGCTCCTCTTCCGGGACCGCGGAGGCAAATCTGTAGTGGTAGAAGAAGATGGCAGCAAAACCAATGAACAGCAATGTTCCAATGGAAGCATTTAAAACAAGCGATTTTAAACGCTAAAAAAACAACCTGCAGAACGCCAACATGAAAGGGTGCATGTCGCCCCCTATCGTAGCAGAGTGGAGTGAACTTCATTTGAGAGTTCGGTTTTCTAACAGACATGTAAACCTGGATAAAGGCTCCCAGTTATTTAACATAAGATCGACTTAGATGCACATGTACCCGCACTGAGTGACTGTTCTGGGATCTGTCTTTCTCAATTTAGTATCTGTGAATCAGAAAGTACAAAAGCTCTAGCCCAATTGAAGATGAAGTTAGGAGAAATCAGGACCAGATTGAGACACTTTAGATTAGATTGTGACAAAAAAATGTGCACGGCTATCTCAATTTGTTTACAAGTGCATAATCTTGCCAATAGTATTGGGACACACCAACAAATCAGTGCCTTCAGGGGCTCCAACAAAGACACGGCTCAGTGAGTTTAGTGTGGAGGAACTCGACTGGCCTGCACAGAATCTTGACTTCACCTCAACAGAACACCTCTGAGATGAATTAGAGCCGAGACTATGAGCCAGTCAGTGCCTGACCTTCAAGAAAAATATTTTAAAATTCCCATAAACGGCAAATAAAGTTATTACAGCTGCAAGTTGAAACCCTATGAATTAGGAATGTAATATCATTAAAGTTCATGTGCTTGTAAAAGCAGGTATTTTAATACTTTTGGCAGTATACTGTATGTCATTTGACTTTTTGCAAAGTGTACCAGTACAGTGTGATTCCAACAACAACAAAAAAAGCATATTTTCTTGCAATTTGTGGTGTCCAAAAAGTTATCAAAGGTTGCAGCCCAGTGTCTGTACTGAACTTATACTATCATGCAGACAGTGAGATCATAGAAAAGGTGCAATAAAGCAACAACAATGGTCATAAAAATGTTTTATATTCTAGGGCGGGACAAATTAGGGATGGTATAAATGTCTAACCAGGTGATTACTGACATATTTTCCCTGTTATCTAAACACCAGCTGGATTACTTGGCAAGTGGCGACTATTTTTAGTACAAATCCACATTCCGTTACCCAAACTTATGGTGAACAGCTTCTAATGCCAAGCACAGAAATGTACCGAGTACAGCCTACGGCACAAGCTTGAGCCTTCTCATTAACATTCAGTTTCCAGCTTGTGCTTAAGTGCTCTTGTACCTGCTCGGTTGCTAAGGAATTGGCACTTAGGTAATGAAATGCCCATCGCTGACGGGTGCACTTGATTGTGCTGAGACCAAGAGAGTGGGGCCAAGTGAGAGGGAAATGGAAGCTGGGGCAAGAGACAGAGTTGGGGATGAGTCCATGTGAACATTTAGCACATGTCTGTGATGGAAGATGAGAAGTGGTGAGGCTCCTGCTGGCTGAGAGCCAGAACCAGGCAGGGTTTGACTCGTGTACGTATAAAGTCTGCTCGTCACAAGTCATAAAACTCTCAAGGATAACGAGAGTTGAAGGTTGAAGGCTTTGCTAGTTAATTAAACGCTTTATTTCATCAGAACAGCAGCATTATACTTGAACCAAACATACTACAGGACATGGATGCACAACAAAAGTACTGTAGTGTTGAAGTTGATGCTTTACAGATACACCTAGAAATTTGCATGCAATAAATGTATTTAATTATCTGGTTTGAAATAAATAAAAACTGGGAATTATAACTAGCAAAACTTTATTATTTTTTTTACTTTGTCTTGTTGTCACCTTTCAGTATGTGCATAAAAAAGATTTGTTGGACTCACTTTTTCTGTTATTTGACTTTTATACATTTTTCCTCTTTATTGTACAACCTCACCTCCAAACTTCACACAATCACTTGCGTATAAAAAGCAGCACATAATCATAACCTTCATGGCTTCTGCACCACTTTATTTAACCTTCAGGTCTCTCAGAGTCTGACCCTTTGACCCCTGTTTGTAGGTTTTTCCCAGCATAGTTCTGATTGATCCTCTGACTTAATTCATGCTTCTTAAAGTATCCAGAAAAAGCCGTTTCTGTAAGTCACCTGCCTTCTTATTTATTATTAACCACTTCAGTGGACGTTGGAGGCCCGACGAACATTCCTTGATCATGTTCCTGGAATAAGTAACCGCTTGAGTTAAGTATGAAACACAAGGATGACATTTCGCTGGGTATTTGCACCCCTGTTGACTTTTGGACATTTGCCAAATTCCTCCCTTCATTCATGTTTTGTGTGTATGCTGAAACATGTCGGTGCATCACCGGCTCTGTTCTCGTAAAGCTGAGCAATGCTGTGCAAAGTGCACTGGGGTGTTGAGAGTATTAATGGCTTTCCCTTCATCTGCTGCTATTGAATTGTTTTGGGGGAAATGTTCAGAATCTGGACTAAAATGTGTTTTGATATTTAAAAATGTCATTTTCTGATAAATCAAACAAGGAAAAGATGCAATCTTTCCTTTAATAGGTTGAAGATAGGTGGTGTGTGACATCTTTACATTTATAAATAAACTTACTCCAGCACATATTTTAAGAAGAAAATTCCACTATACTGTAAGCAAAAGACTTGAACTATTAGCTGAACTGTATTTGTTTTCCTACCAAACCTGACTATATTCTTAAAGTCATATTATTTTTTTTTAAAACTTAGACCAATCTAAACAAAACCACAGTCTTGACTAAATTGCTACCTGAAACATGGCGGTCATAACAAAAACTTGTCTTGTCGACTGTTTTCTTTGCAATATAAGAGTGGAAGAACGGATGTAGGGAGTTAGAGGAAAGGCACAGAAAATCCCTAAAGTGGAGGTGATGTTTTCAGATTGTGGTGCACTTTGAAAAGAAACCAGCCTTTTTTCTTTTCTGTTTTTACTGTGGTGCCTATCTCATATAGAAGCAGTGTGAGGTGCTGCATTGACAAGCAGTAGAGCTAATTTTCTCACGAAAAAGAAACACAAAGCATCAAGTACAAATTGGACTGCTGCCCATTGAAGTTATTAGTAGGATGCTTAAATTTTCTAATTTACCTACAGCATTACGTACTTGGTTAGTATCTACTTGGGTAGATAGCTGGTTAGCTGCAACAGAGACAGCTAGCTTAAAACTTTGTCACTCTCCAAACTATACAAATCTGCCTCAAATCTGGAAAAATAATCTATTTAATTGAAGCTTATATGCTGTTTTAACATATCTCCCCATTGAGGGGAATAACAGCTGAAGGGAAAAGTGTCAGAATTGGTGAAAGCTCATGTTTTGTAATCGCTATGCACATTTTGACTGGCACTTGGCATTTCCACTATGTTTTTTTTGCAGACACCGGAATCTGTTAGCAAAGGATTAAAAACACCTACTTTATTTTGTAGACTATTTCTTGTTTAAAAGGTTATTTCTTTACTGAAATGCCAAAAAGTGCATTGCTGTAAACATGTTGCCATTTAGCTGACACCGATATGCTGCCTTAATTTAAATATCAGGTGCCAGTCGTTGAAGCAGGAACCTTTAATGTACACTATCATCCGTGGCAGACGATCTCCTTTAAGGTCATTTCTTTCTTGCAGGCAAATACAGCTTTTT
This sequence comes from Callopanchax toddi, assembly GCA_006937965.1. NCBI lineage: Eukaryota > Metazoa > Chordata > Actinopteri > Cyprinodontiformes > Nothobranchiidae > Callopanchax > Callopanchax toddi. The sequence goes on along the minus strand of SSNR01000052.1, from coordinate 318,628 downwards.
AACCGCGAAGAGGCGTTTGAGGACTCCAGTGATAAATAGCTGTGATTGAAGGTCGGAAATGCAGATGCAGTGACTCAGTGTTTGCTCCTTTGGATTGGTCAAGTGGGGACGATAAGAACCAGGAAGGGTTCGAGTGAGAGGCAGGAGGTTAGTTGAACAACCTGGTCATTAATGCAGCGAGCTAATGATTTACAAGAGTTCAAGATATGTGCCCAACAAAGTTTGTGAGCTAAAGGAAGGAAGGGAGAGAGAATCTGTGGAGGCTGCCGGGTATTTTTTATATTATGTTTCCAACCTGTGTTCAGATTTGGGCACAGAGAGGTCATGCTTTAAGTATTTAACAAAATAAAAATAGAATGGAGAGTTTTAAGGCAGAAACTTGAAACAACAAAGGCGTTTAAAGTGACTGGATTCCAGTATTAGTTAGATAAAAATTGTGTTTATGTGGTTTAAAACCTGAAAACAAACCTGGTAGACCAGCCAGCCTTATCTTTCACCACTTGTCTGTTGTCACTCTTCGATATTGTAACCCACAGTAAAATGTATTTTTTTCAAATCCACTAAATGTTTCTGTGTGTGTCTAAGAAAGAACAGGCACGGTTGAAGAGAGATTGCAAAAGAGTTGGCGCTCTTGCTGTTAATAATTTGTTAATAATTTACTGTGTATTCATTATTACAAATATACTGTAGGTCTTTGTTGTTACAGGACAAAGACACGTTTTCCTGCACTTGACCCACATGTCTGATCAGACAGAGCACATCGACAGCCCGATAAGAAAGTAAAGTTAAGTAACTTCTGCATTCATGAAGTACTTTATAAACACACATTATTGCTAAACTGCATTTTTTAGTTACCATTACACCTTCAGGTCCATTAAAAAAAAAAACTAACTAGCTAACTTCATATTTTGCATTGAATTACTTTATTGATCCCACAATAGGGATATTCACTTGTCACAGCAGCATACAAAAAGAATAAAGAGCAACATCAAATGCTTACATCTCATCAATGTTTCTGCTGCTGCAGCTCGTAATGCTAAGTTTGAATTGTGCTCCTAAAAAGATCTTAATTCAGTCCACTTCATCCTCTGCATCGCAGACTTGGGACACTTTCACTTCTTGGTGTGAATACACAAAGCAGTAAAAGGTGAAATGTGATTGATTCACTCTGTTTGAGAATTTTCCTTGATCTTACTAGAAGATTCACCAGGTCACAATCATCCGTTTTCTCCAGGCTCTCAGTAATCAGGTTACCACAAATCCAAACCTAAATCACCGTCTTCTGGTGGCAGCTTCAGAAACGTTTAGTGCATGAAGACGGTCGACCAGTCGACATCCTCTAGCTGACTTGTTCTCTGTACTTTAGGTTTTTATATTCATTGGGTGTGATTGCTTTATTTGGAGCAGTAGCATGCCAACATATAAACATTAGATCATAAATTACATATGTTTTTATTACAGAAAGCCCTTAATCAGCAGGACCACACACACCTTTAACATCTGGTTTGAATTCTTCCAGATTTTAAACTTGATATTGGAATTATTCTGTGCTATGAATTCACTGCTGATGTAGCTGAATTGCTCCGTTTGTAGCAGACTGGGAATCCCTCTGACTTTCCCAGGGCTCATAATGCAATCCCAGGGCTTTTTCTGCACAGCAATGAGCAGCTGCAGGGTTTAGGTTCAACCGTGGGGTTAAACCCCAAAGCAGAAGCATCCACAACCACCATCCTGGACCGTGGCCCAGACAGTAGAGCCGGCTGCTGTCCAGTAAGCCCCCTGGGCTACAAAGACAAACCATTCAGTGGAACAAAAGATAAAACCAGCACAACTAAACCTCAAAAACCACTTCATTTCCCCCTTGGGTTTACTCTTACTGTTTTTTTAAAGAGTGAGGCATCATATCTGCTGTCAGTTCAGCCACCACAGTTATAGATCATTCCACCTCACTTCTTACTGGGACCAGAGGGACCTCCCTTACAGGAGCTATAAAGACCTTCATGTCACTGTAGTCTTCATCTTTAGACGCTAAAGTTTTATCTTCCTGTCATTCGAAGTTCAACTCCCTACTGTTGAACACAAATAGTTTGAAAAAGTTTTGCACATAATTCATCAAAGTATCTACAATAATATAATACAGGGTATAGTAGGGCAGAAAATTAGTTTTATTCTCTTTATTGTTTCATTTGAACTTTTTTCATGAATAAAATCTTTAAATAATTATTCTAATTTAAAAAGCTCCTCATAAAGTGTATTTTCATTTTAGGATTTTGATAACTTGACGTTAAAATCTTTATTTCTTTCCATGACTCTTATTTATGGCCCCTAAAGCGTCTGTTTTTACTCGTTTTCTCCCTCGCTCACTGATCTGTTCTGCTCTTTCATCCAGATTGATTCAGCCTGCCTTTCATCCATCTCTTAGCTGACGCCTTGGGTAACCATGGCAATTACCATGGGAACACCCCTGCCAACCCTTATTAACCCCCCGTCTTTCATGGTCCCGTTTTGCGACAGCTGCTGCTTAGTGGCTCCTTCTCACCACGTCCTCCCAATTGACCCAGGAAGTGCTTCTTATTCCATCTGGAGGTGGTTTGAATATTTAGAAAAACAAGTGGTCAACTCCAGCCAAATTCCTCTAAGCTCCTCGGCTCTCTTCTTGACGGTGTGAATGGTTAACGGCTCACTTGGTCAAACTTGAGAACCAGGAAGAAAAGGCCACGAGCTGCCTGGCTGCTGTGGGTGGGAGTGGTGTGGAGCTAAACAGCCTCAGGCTGGAGCACTTCAAACCAGATCCAAGTTTAGGCTGGCAGCTATTACGCCTAACAAGATACAGATCCTTACAGCGGTAAAACCCCCCTGAGCCCAAAGAGGAAATGTTGTATTTCCAACTCCAGGAGGCACCTGTTAGTTTGTTAGTTTTTCATTTAAACTGCCTTTATTACATTACATAGAGCTGCTGCTGGAAACGGGCAGCTGTTTAGCTCGCGCTTCAGTGTGTTTACTTTACATGCAGTTTTTCATCGAGCCATGTGTTTCTAATCACAGGGAGGTAACCTATACATGCAGGAAATCATTTAACACCCACATGCTCCCAATCACAGCGCTGCCAGTGAGTGTCACTCAGATGTTGGACAGCCACTGTTCAGGTGTTCATTGACATATGTACACTTTAAAAACAGTGTCTGTGAGACATTAGGAAGCACAAACATGTCGAAAAGTTTAGGTTGGACAAAGATTAGATATGGAATTAGCCGAGAGGCGTCTCAAAGATCTAAAAGATCAGGATCATTTAACTAAATATAATGAACTAAATATTCAACCAACCACTGGATGGATTTTAATGAAACTCTCAGGAAGTCAGTGGTTGTACATCTACAACTAAGTTTACCTAATTCAAGATGGCTGCCACCACTAATCAACATGATCAAACACAAAAATAGGTGTAACTTAGTCAATTTGACAGATGTTAAGTTAGAATTTGGTTTGGTTCTGAGCTTGGTTGTTGATATGCATAGGCCTTTAAAGGTGCTATAGGTCATTTGCAAAACAAATTAGTTTAAGTGTTTTTTTTTATGCCTCTTGACAACGTTCTAACATAGTAAAGCAAAAAATATATTGTGGCGATAAAAAAGAAAACGAAAGAAATGAATAAAGTGGTTCCCTCGCAGTTCTCTGAAAACCTCAGCCAATCATATGTTTTGAACTGAAAACAACTATTGGACAATCCGGCTGTCTGTCTCACCGAAGAGCCTCACTTCCTCACTGCTTGGATCCTCCACTAATGGAGCATTTTTCAGCAGAACATCCCGGAAGTGAGAGAAGGATAGAAACAGCTGGCTGTTGGCGCTTCAATTAAAAAAAAATTAATACGAGTCCCAAAAAGATAAACACATTTTCAGTTAGCAGAAAATAAAAAACGTTTGGACGTAGAAAGAGGAAAAACCAGGGTGAACGTTAGCATAGCGTTTCAACGGCCGGTGTTTTGCTCTCTATTGTTACTGTGGCAATGCGCGGACCCATGTCTGGGGAAGGTGCAGCGTAGGAATTATACCCGACAGGAGGGGTGAGAGCTCTGAGACGTGTTTGTGTAATTTAGCTAGCTATACCTAGCTTGTTTGCAAATTATCTTTAGCAGCTTTAATGAAACTTTATTGCTTAGTTTTGTCCCAGTTTGAAGTGGCCTAGTTTGAAGGCTAGTATGAGAATTTCTTTGAACAAACAAGCAATTTGCATCGTTGTCTTGTGCTTATCCAGGTCTGGGTAGCGGGGGCAGCATCCCCAGCTGGGAAGCCCAGACTGACCTCTCGTCAGCTCATCTGCTGGGATCGCAAGGCGTTCCCAGGCCAGCCTGTAATCCCTCCAGCGTGTCCTGGTTCGGCCCGGGGGCCTCCTGCCGGCAGGACATGCCTGAAACACCTCCCCAGGGAGATGTTTGTATTTGCAGTCTCATTCTTTCGGTCATTGCCCAAAGCTCATGACCGAAGATGAGGATTGGAATGTAGATAGACTGTAAATCAAGAGCCTTGCATTCAGTCAGCTCCCTTGTCACCACCACAAACAGGTTCAGAGTCTGTATCCCTGCAGACGCTGTCCCGACACGCTGTCCATCTCCTGCTCCCTCCCTCCTTCCCTCACTCCTGAACAAGACCTCTAAATACTTAAACTTGATGTAGGACACACCTCCCACTAGCAATTGTGGCTGAACATCTGTCATATGAGCTTGAAATAGTTCAGCCAAAAATTTAGAGTTGTTGTAAAAACGTGCCGATGCATTTGAGATTCCTTTTAGGGGTCAGAAATGACTTGGCGGTGTCTGCGCCAGCTGTTGCTGACGAACGCTGATCTCTCAGACATCTCTAGAGTCACAGAGATAAGAGAACAGTGTCGGCGGTTGTGCTGATGTAGAAATCTCAGGTCATCACTTTATCAACCACTATGAACTCCTAAATGTGTAATCATCACAAACACTCCTCCCGATTTGTCAGACCTGCTTGTTTTGATCTCAGCCGTCGTCTCTCTTTTATCAGGCGCGTTTCAGACGCCGACGGTTCGTGACATGTTTGTTTTGGGTGCCTGCCAGCATTTCAAGTGTTAAAAGTTCTCCTAATTTGCATGATTTGATTCTTTTATTGTTATTATTTTTTATGCAAATCTAATAAGGTTAAATTGGAAAAGGTTTGCTAATTAAAGGCAGAACAAAGTGCGGAGCTCGTTCTGCTTCCTGAAAGCTCCTCCCCTCCCTGGAAACCAACCCCTGACTGCTGTAATGGCTGAGATCACGCTGAGGTTGTGATTTGCAGCTCATTGCCATGTAATTAAACGAACGCTGCTCTCTCTCTCTCGACTGCTCATTTAGAAAACCTCATTGTCATGTTAAAACCCTCATTAGCATTACACTGACTGACATGCTGCTAATGATATTAGAAATTAGCAGTAATATTGGCATCTGGTGAGGCGTTGTTTGAGTCTGCTTGATTGTTCTTTTTTTATTTTGTTTGTAGTCACATTAAAAGTGTCAGGTGAAAATAGAAATAAGACATGAAACGTGAAAAGTTAGTTTGATTTACCTCAACTGCAACAAACATGCTTTTTTTTGGGAAAAAAGAAACAGATAAAATGTTGGCTTTACTTGAAGACGCTCTCTTAGTGTGTAATTTCATATCTCACGCTGTCGTTGCAGAATCTGATTCCTGTCTGTTGTATAAATGTGAGATATTATGCATGTGTCTGAAGTTTCCTCTGTTGATTTTGTTGGAGAGCAGAAAGCCCTGGACCTTGTTTAGGTTCAAGATTTCAGACATTTGCAAAAGGACTGTCTTTTTCTCAAAATCTGACAGACCATCCTGCATGTGTTGACCTCATGTCTTCACGTTGCAGAACCCTAAACTCTGTCGCGGGACGTTTAAAAGTTTCTCATTTGTTTGTGAGGGTTCTCACATTTCTTGTTTTTGAGTTGCTGGACTTTGCTCTGTGCTCGTTGCCAGAACTCATCTGGAATTGTTCTTGATCCGTTCTCTGAGACTTAGAAATTGCCAGAAATGTCAGACAATTTTGTGAAACTAAAGAGAATCCGACCTTCCAATCTAAACAAAATTGCAAAAACATTAAGCAGAACATTTTATAACTAAAATGAAATAAGGAAATGTGCATGACGTTTGCATAAATATTGCAATTTATTCATAGTTTTGACAAAAGCATGTGATGTATCTATTAACTCACAATTTTGTCTCTAACTGACTGATGGTTGCAGCCCAATCAGATGCAAGCTGACAGATTCACGATGAGTTGTTTCTGTCTGACTAAAGGATTAGGAGTATTTAACATGGCTGACATGATTCAGATGTGTTTGAATCCCCTTCTTAATCCCCTTCATTTAAATACCTAATGAGGAGGATTCTGTCTGGATTTGTCACGCATAATATCAGAACATACATTATTCCTTTGTGTATATATTACCTGAAAACACCCATCAGCAGCTCACTAGTTTGTTTCCAGATGTTTTAGTGTACATGAAGGAGCTTTCGTTCTCCTGAACTTTAGTTTTACCTGCTGACAGCCGAGACCATTCAGCAGCTCTAAATTTGTGACCATCTTCTGTCCTCCATGAGACTGTTTCAGAGGCGCTGTGGCAACCGTGTGAACAATACCAGCGTGGCACCATGGTCGCAGTGTGTGTGTGGTCCTGTCCTGATTGTAAAATAAGACAAAGCACTTTGCGAGCACTGATTTTGGCTCCAGCAGGTCAAGCCGCTTCCTAAAGGTGAACGTTTCTGTTTGTTGGGGGACAAGTCAGAGGAACAAAGCCTCGGGGGGCTTTCAAGTGTTTTACTTGACAAAGAACTGGACATAGTTTGTGTTTAGCTGGTAACGTCCCATAGGAGACACGTTTGACCTTTGGCACTTGTTTATCGACAAGTCGTCCCTTTCCAGTTTAGATTATAAAAGATGTCAAAAGGCAGTCTCATAATTTTCTGAGGAATAGTTTAAAAGGTTACTAAGGTAAATAATTCACTCCTGCATCACTTTCAGCTCCATAGAAGAGTAGAATTTATATGAAATTTGCCTTTTTTTTGATTCAGAAGAAGAAGTGTTGCATCAGCAAAGCATTTAAAGAGCATATTTTAAGTTAGACACTCCCTTAAACAAATGTTTAGAGAAATGTAATAGAAACTTTTTCTGAATAAAAATTTACACAAATTCAGCTTATTTAGGCTCTTGGATTCATTTTTGTGAGAATTGTCAATTTTTTCACCAAACCGGAAGTGACGACAGTTCAGGGAGACCGTTTGTTCTCTATATAGAAAACTGATCCACTTGTGACGAGCAAAACAAACCCCCAGAGTGCCGTTATTTTATTACTATAGTGAGCAGTTATTTTATTAAGATAAAAAAAAAGATAAAAACAATCAGTCCTGTAAGGCTGTACCCTGTCGGTCCAGCTGTAGACCGTGACCCACCTCCTCACTCGGGTCTGGGTAAAATACCAGCGTTTAGCACCAGGTTTGATCATCAGAGCTCCAAACATTGAGCTGCGTTCAGGTGGATTGTTAAGAAATGAAAGAGTTTATTAAAAGTTTCACATGATGCAGCTAAACGGTTCGAGGCTGACCGAAACAGTGTCGGGTCAGGCTGGAAACCCCGCCGTGAAGCCCCTCTTGGGAGCCGCTGGGAACGGGAAGCCCCTCTGGAGAGCATCGCCGCATGGATTTACTGTACCCCGCCAGCCAGGTGAGGGTCAGACACCTGAAGGAAATGCTCTCATGAAATCGCTGATCGGTACCGAACTACGACCCACCACGAACCGTACCAAACCTGGCATGGAAACGAGACTCAAGTCTCCCCGTTAGCTCCTGTTAGCTGCTGCGTGCTAACAGCGGTTCCGGTGAATGGATCGAAGTAACGGCGCATGTTTAGAGTCACACTGAATGTTTTTCGCCGGTATGTGGGACTCCATCACATCCAGTCCTGGACTAGACCTGGACCGCCGGGGTTTTTCGTCTTCAAACAGAAGTCACCGTACCGGTAAGGAAGCCGTCCCGTTGTTGACTCAGTGTCCTGACAGACTGGCGATTGGCATTCATAAACATAATAATTTAGCATTTTTTATTAAAATGAATTCACACCGACTTGATTAAAGAGCGCTCTAACCTAAAACTAACAACTCATCGCCGACAGCGAGCAGGCAGCTGGCAGACTAGAGCGGTGCCAGTCTGAGATGTTAAAGTAGTTTAGCTTTAAAAAATCTAACACAATGATTAAAACAAGCATCTGTTACACAAACTCCACACAACAAAGGGCTCAAATGATCATATTTATGGGATTATTGATCGTACAGAGTGTTAAATTACCCTACAAATACTTTATTTATCTACATCTGACAACACTGTAAGCAGCGCCACCTAGCTAGGAGCTCCCTTAGCTGACGTCACAGGTCCACATATGAAAAAAAAAGCATTTTTAGAAGCTTTACAAAAAGGGGCTCTTTTGACTAGAAAAATGGTTTTAAAAAATGTATTGTAAAACAAAATACCCTCAATAAACATTTCAAATAGTATTTTTGGACAGAGTTTTATCAGAATAAAAAAAAAAAAAAGAACTTAAAATATGCTCTTTAAAGGCATCTTTATCATTTCTCTAGTATTTACATCACTTGCTTAGGAGCCAGAGAAGAGCATGTTGGACCCACAAGTGAATGACCATGCTGCTTACATCACACAAGTGCACAGCAAAAACTGGAGAGTTGAAATTTCAGGGTTAAATGTTTCAGAGTTGATTTCAACTCTCCAAGTGTTAATTAACACATTCAGAGTCAAATGGTGTTCAGTGTTGGAGTTAATTCAAAGAGTTGATTGCACTAGTGTGTTTTAACTCTACAGAGAGGTAAATAAGCTCCACCCACCTGCTTGAACTTTGAAAACTGTTAAAAATGGCTCCATTTCCCTCTTCACATTGTGTTCTACACAATGACTAAACATGGCGAGTACAATTTTCTCCAGCATTTATCAAACACCTAAATTGATGCAGTAAAACAGTATAACTCTCTGTAGTTGGAAACTGTTGACTTGCTGCTGAAAGCCTGGTTTGTTGAACTGCATAATTTGACCGCTTTTGTAAAATTTGTGGTGTAAAGAACATAAAATGACTCGTCTGCTGTGTGATTTAAGAAGAAATGCCAGTGTTTGGTCAAACAGCAGAATATCATATTTTTATGTTGACAGAAGCTTTTTACAGATTTGTGTAGATGGTCTTTATGCACACAGAGTGAAGAAATGTGTGTTTTAAAAATGTCTGACCTCAGATTTATCAACCCATTTCATATTTAAAGCTTGCGCTGTAATAAAAGTTTGTATATTTTACTGTCATTTACCACGTTAAAGCATACAAAATAAACATTGCTAAACTAATTTGCATATTGTAATAAATTATTATAATTAGGTAACTTTTTTAGATTAGATAGTTAACACTTAAGGGAGTTTAATTTAACACTGAGTAGAGTAGTTTTTTGTGTTACCAAAGTAACTCAGAGCAGAGTTACCCGTTTAATCCTGCAGTGTTACTTTAACTCTGTTTTTGGAGTAAAAAAAGGAACTCCGTCACAGTGTTAATTATTTAACTATTTCAAACGTGTTAATTTAACTCTGAAGAGTGTGGAGCTATATAAACCCAGAAAAAGTGTTAAAATCAACTCTGTGTGAGTTAAATCAACACTCTACTTTTTGTTGTGTGCTTAGAGAGAAAACAGACTCGAGCGTCTTCATAAAGTTCTGAGGTTTGATGTTGGTGGAGGGGGAGCAATTTCTGTGTCACAGGATTAAAGGGAAGGAAACGTAAGTTGGTGTAATGAAAAACTTCCCCTGACTGACTCCCACCACCAGACCCAGGTGTTTTTTAATCTTACAACCCACCTCAAGCCCACCAGGTTCCTGCAGGATGCGAGTGGGTTATCAGACGTTGCAGCTACGCAAGAAAAGGGAGTAGCTACTTGCTGAAATTTAAAAACCAGCCCGAACTTTTTGATATGTCACTTTTAAAGTCTTAACAGCAAAAAAAAAAAGTAGGTTTTTGAAATTCAGAATGTGAGTTTGTGAAAGCTGTTCCCTAGGAGGAGACTGGGGGCAGGTTTAGAGGAAAAAAAGGGACCTTCCTGTCATTTTTTTGTGCCAGCGTGTGTAATTTCCCCACACAATGCCGGCCTTATGCAGCAGAATACCTGTGTCAGGGTGCCTCAGCACTCTTATACCTTTGCAACAATGGGATCCTTTTTTCATTCCACTCCTCCCTCTTTTACTCTGTTTTCCGCCGAGGGCCCTGCAGGCAAGCATTCTTGTCGACACATTCAATAAAACCTCTTAGCTTTTTGTCCTGACTCATAACTGCAGGTCAGTTTCATTTAAGCAGCTCAAATAAAGACGTGCTGCAGCCACAGGTACGACGGGTCACTTAAATGTGGAATTAAAGTTGTTTTCCTTAAGGCTTTGATTCATGTTACTGGGAAGTCATGTGGAAGCTTACCGGCACTGACACACACACACACACACACGTTCATAATGAGCAATGACACACACAGGACACTTGGAATCAGCGTGATTCATCAGTGAGATTCTGTAGTGAGCTGACGGTGAGGCGTATGCAGCCACTACAAGTTGACTCACGTTTCTTCTGTTTGGGCTTTTTATTGTTTCTGTGTAAACTCGGTGTGTTTTCACTGTCTGAAATCCTGGCCTGCAGGCTAAGAGCTTCACACTTCATACCGACTACACAGGGAGACATGAGGAACATGTTCTCTCATTGAGAGTAAGAGAGGGAGAAACAGATTATGTGAATAAAGCCCTGCACGCCTCTCAGTCTGACCCAAATTTCTTTATTGCCTCAGTCTGACTGCGAAGGTCTCCGTTTGATGAACCCTCTCATCTCATCGAGGTTCGAGAGCCTCCGCGTTGCTCCGATGAGGCACTCAGTGCTCTGCGTAGAGGGTTTGAATAATGCATAACAGTGTGTGTGTGTGTGTGTGAAACCATGAAGGAAGCATAATGGTCCACCATCCCATCCTGACCCAATTTGGGTTGGTCACACGTTGTCAGAGTGGTGGGTGTTGGTAAAATCAATGTTTTATTTAACCAAAAGGTTCGATGTTTTCTCAGAATGTGTTGGTTACAAACATGACAGGATGCAAACACTTCCATGTAATTAAAGTTTCATCTGTAGATTTAGGACAGTTTACAACAGTGGTTCTCAAACTAGGGGGCGTGGTGAAATTGCAGGGGGGCGGGGGTGCATGCGGGATAAATTATTATTATTATTTTAAAGTTGAATGCTAGGACACTGCTAGCATAATGCACAGGTTTTTGACAGGGCAAACACAAAGAAGATCTGCAGCAACAAGCAGGATCACAGCAGTCATTGAGAAGATGAAAGATTAATCATGTTAGTTTTGTAAAAATAAACCTTTAGGTTTTTGATTTTCTTTTTCTCAGGGAACTTTTCGTGTTTTAAAACCCATTTTGCACAGAGGCATTGTTTAAAGTTTATATTGAGCTGTAAAAGTGCTTAGTTTGTTGTTTTTCAAGAAAAGGTTCAAGTTTATTTTATTGCAACCTGTAGTTTAATGCAATTACTTTTACTTGTTAAAATTTTTAAGAAAGTTTGGTTTGAACTGTAATGGAGTTTGAAAATTAGATTTGTGTGTGTGTGTGTGTGCGTGCACGGAAGCAAATGTGTAAAATCAAGGGGGGCCAGAAGAAAAAGTTTGGGAACCACAATGTGGCCAACATGTGCAAAAAAAAAATGAAGGAAGGGTGAACAGCGATCACACAGCCATGAAAGTTCTCACTGCCAGAGGTCAAAGGTTAAAGTCTTGAAGTGGAGAGACTCCAGACCTCGGGTCAAGGTTTGAGGGAACCATGAATCAGAGGCATACAGATAAAATGAAGGAAACTTTGTGAGGATTTGTTCTCTAGTTTCTATGGTTTATAGATTTGACTCACCTCATTTTTTTTTTTTTTAGATTAGATTGTGTATTAAATTAAACCTTCTGTCCTCTTTTTGTAAAGGCAGTGCAGCAGGTGGCTCCTCCTCCTGTGTTTTTTTTTCTCCTGGGTCATAACTTTTTGTGTTGCAGTAACTGAACTTTAAGCCGGTGTTGTTGACCTGTCTTTTGAATTGAATAGGACTTTAATGAGGGTATTTATTGCACTCTTCGTTAACCTGTGCAGTTTGCTCTTTATACACGTTTTTTGTGTCGAACACCTGTCTGGAGTCATTTTCTGCACAGGAAGCTGGGCTGCTTTCAGGAAGTAAACGGGACTAAATCCTGATTGGGCCGTCATGTTTTATTCACCACAGTTTGGGCGAATTAAACGAAGCACATTGTTCTACCCACACTGTAACTGTAATCTTGTCTGCAGAGAAGGGTTGGCTGTGGCTTCAGTTTATTGTTTGTGGTGAAATAGCATGCATTTTTCAGACCGGTATCCTATTTCTCTCGTGCATCTTGGCAACTGTTTTTATTTTTATATAACACGCAGCAGTGACACTCTATTTCTAATCCCTCTTTTGTCTATTTTGGCCTGGGGTTCAGCTGCACGCCATCTGCAGGCCAACATTTCTGATTAGCTTGCTGGTTTTTAAAAATTGCAAATATTTCTTGATTGAGTTTTAATCTGATTATCCTCCCAACCCAATTAGAAAAGCAACCATAACCTCTTAATTTTGCAGCATCGTAGCCTGAAATTCACATCCTTCCTGAGGAGAGCATTTGTGATGATGAAACATTTTCCTCTATAGCGAAAGGCTCCAACAAAGAGCCTTTAGATTCCAAATCATGGTAGCAGATCCTCCCATCTGCAACACAAAAAAATGGCTGTGACTCGTCCCCGTTTAACATTTCAAAGCCCTGACCCAAAAACATTCAAAGGCTTCACACCTGGTGCGCGATAAGCCTGGCCGACTGTGACGTTATCCAGGGCTGATTGTATGCATTCATAACGCAGCAGTAAATCAAACGCAATAACCAGGAAGAGAGGAGAGCAAACTCTCAGCATGTGTGCTTAGTGTTCAAATGAATTGAGTCCATCCATCTCAGTAAAACCAACCCAGCAGCCGTCTCTTTACTTCACTCCGCTCGTACGTCTTCACAGAGTGTCAAGTACAGGTCAATATTCTCCTGGCAGCCCAATCAAACCTGATGAATACGGGAGCAGCTAAGTGCAGAGAAACCCACAGGAGCAAATGAAGGATAACCCAAGACGAGAGCAGAATGAATACGAAATGACCTTCCTCTGGATCTGTTTAAAGACGTTACTTCATAAGTGTTTTATTTGTTTTTCCACGTTGAAATGCGTCACATCGTTTATGAAATAACCTCTTTAGAGTTGTTGACCACATCACAGTCAGCCTCTGTTGGGGTTTGATTCACTAAGTGGAGGATTTAGTCCAGTAATGAGGTCCACTCTCCCCCCCAACACTATGCAGCAGAACCCAAAGTTATTACTCTGTGGCTGGTAAAAGTTTTGAGTCTGCAGCAGGATGATTATCCCTTCCAGTTACATTTAGACTGAGATCTCTAATGACCTGAAGCTTATTTGTCTGACTTTGCTTGTTGAATCTCATGCAAATCTGTAATAAGTCTCTATAAACTCGTCTAGTTTTGTGCAAACAGTTCTAGAGCTCTAATGTGAGTAGCTGTGACAAAAAGAGAGAGTTATTCAGTATTCCTTTGAAATTGGGGGTTTTATCCTCCTATTTGCTTTACAAAAGGGGAATTTTGTGACCTCAACTTCAGCTCTTATGCTCCAGTTTTTACGACAGGATTGCATATTATTACATTTTGAATTGAGGGTGTTTCAACCCTAAATATACTGATGTTTTTTTTCTTTTCGTTTCTTCCACTTATCATAAAAATCACCTTTTAAGGATGCATCACATTCTGTTTTAATGCCTATTAATATTATAAAAACTCAAATCAGACAGTCTAGAACAATTTCAAATGCATTTTCTGATTAACACATGTTGCTTCTTTACTGTGCGTAACCTATAGATGCTGCAGAGTTAATTGAAGAGCTGATGTCTGAGGGTAAATCTCAATTAAAGTTCTGCGTTTTAAGAGTAATAAATGTAAGGAAGGCTGTGAATGAGTGGAAACATAATGATGCAGTGGAGCTTATGATTAATGCCCCCCATCAGACTCCTCCAGATGTAAATGAGAACACAAAGGAAACGTCTCTTTGTTCTGCTGTGAATGCTGTGCTGCTTGGAGGATTTTTGCGGTTAATTTTCTACTTTTTGGCCACTTTTTAAGATGTGTAACCATAACACTGACAGACTTTTTTACAAGAAGTGAATAAGATGGATGAGCTTGAAACGCTGCTGAGGAGCCAGTCAGGATATCGTGAATGCAGCATCGTGTGTTTCACTGAGACGTGGCTGCAGGATCAGATCGGACTCCAACGTTTCTCTGCCTGGTTTTCAGATGATATGAGCAGACAGGGATCGGAAGAAGAGCAGAAAAAGCAAAGTAGGTGGATAAGCAAACAGTGAACATCTTCAATCATCTGTTGGGGTAACAGCATCAGAACCAGTGATCTTTAAGATTTGAACAAACTAATAAAGAGCTCTGTTCTGGGGACTCTGGAGCCTCTAGAGCTGATTGAACTAAAGAGGATGCTTTATAACATGAACAACATGATGGACAGCCCTGAGCGTCCTCCTCACAAGACTCAGCATCAGTGTCTTCAGTCAGAGACTTCTTCAGATCAGTTGCAACGCAGAAAATCCTTCCTGCCTGCAGGTAACCCGCTATAATGAATCTTTGAAGAAACTTAAAGATCTGATTTCTCTCTGGGATTAATAAAAGTATTTTAAGATGTGCTTTGATTTGATTTAAACACTAGTATTTCTCAATTTAAAGACTCATTTGTAAAAATGTAACTTTGTAACTAGGAAACAGCTGCTTGTTTCCATGAGTGGTGTTAAGACAGATGAAAGGCCTAGCATTAAAGAGTACTAATCACATGCTGTGTTTTTTTGCCAGAGTTTTGAATTAAGGTCATTTATTCTATGTTTAGAAAGGATGGAGTTGTGGCCACTTTAGTCAAACATTGAAAAGAAAGTTACGCACGATGACATGGCGTCTGTTAGCGCTCAGATCCCACAGCAAATCCTAGCTTGATAGCTGATATGACGGATGTTTATAAAGTTTTGTAATGTCAGCTATCTGTGGCGGCCATCCTGAATTCATCGGTAGATTTTCATCCAACTTGTTGAAAGTGCCGTTAAAATACATCCAGTGATTTAGGACACATTTTGTTAGATCAATTTCTCTCCAGCAGCAACACAAAGCAACTTGTCCCACGTTGACCCCTCAGAACCTTTAGACCTGTAACACAGTTGGAGCGAGAGCGCTAACGATAATCGACCTGGTGTTCTTTCCCTCCATTGAGAGCCTCTGGTTTGTCTCAGACAGGTCTCTGTTAAATGTAACTGGTCATGAAATAATAAACAGCTGTTATCCTATGATAACCCCACAGTCTCCGTCTTTCAGGAGGGTCATTTATTATTTTCTCGCTGCACAAAACATGAAATCCCTCATCGAAAATAAAACAATTTCAAATACTTTCCAAACAATTAAACCTCCAATTTAAATAGGACTTTAATGCTATGGTTCAGTTATGGATGAAGATTAGTGCAAGTTTTTCTGGACTTGGTGTAAGAACTCACAGGCCGAGCTGATGAATGTCTGTGTCAGTCAGTCTGCGCTGGCAAAGCCCCGTGGGAGCTGCTGTTGTCTGCCTGGTTTAATTACAGGGCCGACGGACAGGAGACTCAAAAAATGTTTGCATTTTTGACTTCTTGAATTTAAAACAGATGTCATGTGCCATTTTCATCTCCGTCTCATAATCATTAACTGACACCATTAAAACATGATGCACAGGCAATTAAAGAGTCTAAAACATAAAATCACTCAAGAGGAAAACTAAGAAATTAAAAAAAAGGGGGTGAATGGATGATTTACTGTACTTTTTCTGTTGGAGAATGAAGTCAACATGACTCTGATGAGCAGTTTATAGTATTTAGGACCCTGACAAACTAAGCTAAGGGTCAGCGAGAAGAGTGACATGGGTGGATGGGGGTTTAGTGGTGGGTAGAGGTGATGGAGGAGGGAGACCAAACAGGGACACATGGCTGACTGTCAGCAGAAACCCAGACCTGGTCCTCCTTGTCTTTAAATTTGTTCATCACCTTCTCTACCAGTTTGCAGCACGCTAGGAGACAAATGTTAGAAAGGAAATCATATAAAACTTAACAATGAAAGAAAATGAGAGCTTAGTAACATTAGCTGCTTTGTGTGACCGGGTCCACGGACGGCTGTTTTTCTTTCTTTCCGTGAAGGTTTCATCAAAACACTTGTCAGAGCGGAGGGTGTCCTTTTTCATCCCATAAATCTTGTCATCAAGGACACACTGATGCACATCTTTTTTTTCTCCAAAGAAGGCGAGACGATGCCATTTTCCTTCCACGCTGTCTTTCTTGAATAAAACGAGCATCTAGCAGGGCAACATTAGCTGGAAAGTTAAAGAAATGTCTTGCTTTAAAATATATATTCTGTAAAAAAAAAAAAAACCCTACATATTCTTATAGTTTTTAAATAAACCACTTACTGTTTTCTATGTTTTTGAAAATCACATTTTAAATAGATTTGATCTTTAACTACTTATCCTGATGGTCCTTGTTAAAAAACGATGTGACAGTTCATAAATTGGGACGCTTAGCTGTATGCCTTTCATGCAAGCAGTCCTTCGAATCTTGACGATATTGTTGAGCACAATCCCATGCAATATTATATCATCTTGTTCAATCTGATAACGTTTTGAGTATTCGTTGGCTAGTACCACACTAAATGTCAGCTCAATGTCTATAAATTAAAGTCTTAGTCAGTTTTTTTTTATTTGTTTAGGTTGATTGGCTGTGCTGGCAAACATTAATCACCAGTAGATCAATCCAGTCATTTTTTTCTAAGAGTTTCACTTAAATCTGACCAGTGATAAAACAGTCCAATTAACAGTTAATGCCAACATTTGAAGCAAATATCTCATGCGATATGTGCAGTTTAGTTGAGTTTACCTCCCTGTCCTCCCTATAGCCACTCCTCCTCCTGACTCTACACACCTGCTCCTCATTTGGCCCAATGACCCAGCTGCTCCTCATCCCACTGATCACCTGTCCCCTGCTTACGTACGTCTCCAGATCATTCACTTCCTGTCAGATCTTCCTGTTAGCTTGTCATCCACCCTGCATCCTCTCCTGCCCTTTGCAGTCTCCTTGCCTCCTTCCTCCTTATTTTGGATCCTCAAACGTGACAGATTTTTCATCTAGAAAACTATTAGGGCCCTTTAAAGAGCAACCCTTTGCTTTTCTTTCAGACCAAACAGCTGAAGTCGTATTAGGAAGCATATTTTCTGTGTCAGCTTGTCCTCTCATCCTTACTCCGAGATTATCCTGCTGAAGCTGCCAGCATCCCGGATCTTCCTCCCCAGCCAAGCACGAACTGCACGGCTGTAAGGAAAAAAAGAAATCTAATGAAATTGTTGCACTGGATCCTGCATGCTTATTGCATTAAGTGCAATCAATAAATCCTTTTTCGTACGCTAGAAACCTCCCACCCCCTGAATCTCAATAAAGCTGAGTGCTCTCTGTGTAATGAAGATTGCTCGGGAACTTGATTATTCTTGGTGCTGTTGAACTAAAGGGAGGGTTAATGTATGGACATGCTATAAATATCAGGGATGTGTGTGTCCTGAGTCAAACGGACTCGTATAAGTGGGACGGGAATAAAGGGGCTGTATCGCATCGTAACAAAAATACAGTGTTTATCATGAGAAGTCACCGAAAGTAGATCAGTTCATCCCAAACTTTTTAGCCTTTGACCTTTAAAATAAAATCTCATACCTCAACTTTTACTGGTTGAAGTAAAGCCATTTAATAAAGAGTCTTTTCAACATTTGACTGTTTTTAACCTTTTATTGCTGCTGTTTAAAGCTGTAAACCCAGCATCCTGTTTCATGACCTGCAGCGAGGAGGTTTGGGGATGCGCTAGGCTCACCGTCTGCTCTCGTGAGCCCCTCTAGATGTTTAGGGATGGATATCACCTCCGTCTGGGGTAGAAAGTGGAATCATGAAAAAGAGAACAGCTGTGTTTTGTCTAGAGATCTTTTCCCACTGCCGGGTATCGCCTCATCATGGCACCAGGATGTATGATAAACGAGGAGCTTCTCTTAAGATCTCCTCCTTCCTTACGTTCGTGTCATTCCTGCCATCATCACACATTTTCAGGGAGATGTAAATAAATTCCTATTCAACCAAAGGAACATTTTTCACACACACAAAAAAAATCAGGATCATGAGTTGTAGCACATGATCGGTCTTTGTGTTCATGCTCACCGTTAAGGTCCCAGTTAAATCTCCAAAGCTCATAACATTCTGTATCTTACTGTTGTATCACCGTGGCATTCCCCCCCCCCTCCCCCCAATTCCCTGCTTTGAAGTCTAATCAGATCACTAAGCTCTATGTGATTTTCACCACTCATTCATATTCTGGGTCACCAACTTGCCTCTGCAGAGCTGCCAAAGACTTTTTGAAATATGAATGATAAAAGAAGGTGACCACTGTTGCTCCTGTGTAAAGCCAAGTGGAGCCTGTTGGCTGTAAATATTTCAGTGGTTGTCACAGAGCTGAAGGATGGTTGCCAAAGACCAGGAAAGGATGGAGATGGGAGTTTTCTGAACTGTAGTTAATAGTTTTCCTACCTGGAGGGATCTGTGGGTGAAGACATATTGTCAGCAACAGGGACACAAACCCAGTGACTGTGACTATCTCGATCAAATCAGTTGTATTTGATTTTTATTATAAGAATTAAAAAAAAAAAGACTTGAAGGAACATATTGACTCAGTACACGGTTATCCTGACAGGAGTGAGGCTTGGAGTAAAATGTGTTTTTGACTCTAACATTTCCCTTTATGAAAACTCTTAATGGATTTGTGCATTACAATTCCTGCAAGGAATGATCACAATAAAGAAGTGCAGCCAGGGGGGCAGGGGGCTTCTCTTTACAGAGTAAGATAGGATTCCCAGCCTGCTCGAGCATCCACTGAAGGCTGTGTGATGTAAAATTCATTTTCTGTAGCCTCCCGCAATAGTCCATTAAGTCTGTCTGCTAGTAAAACTAGCAGTAAACAGTAAAACTCCCATTTTAAAAGTGGGACCAAAAAAAGGAGATTTAAAAATATTGGTCTACCTTCATACGTACATGTCAATGTATTTAAGGAAACTCTGAGTGAAGTGAGAGCTGTTATACACCACATCATCCTTAAGACTAAAATAGCTCTTTTACTGTTTTCTGTGCATTATCTGACCAGATGTTGCCATAGATGTGTGATGATTTTGTGCATTTGGAGAAGGATGAAATCACGACTAAAAGAATTCGCTTCACTTTTAGCAGAAAGCAAAAGAAAATTTGTGTGAAAAGAACAAAAAAAATCTGCAATATTCATTTTACATTCTGTCGTTTTCATCATCTGACGCCACTCTGAGAGTAAAATTCAGTTATCCCGTCAGTATAAATAACTGCACTTCTTTTCATTTTGTCTGTTGTGATGTGCTTTTGCCATAAATAACATAAAACCTCAGAAGGCATTGAAGAAATCCAACATCAGCTAAAACAAATGCAACAAAGATCAATACTCATCGAGTTAGAACCAGGACAGAGGCCTTTATGCAGTTTGGTGATGACGCATGGAGAATGCCAGTCTGAATATAGAGTCCAGATATTTTTAAAAAATGAATATGATCGATGGTTTTCGCCCTTTATGTGAGTTGACTGAAAGTACTTGGTGGTACGATGCGAGACCATTTACCGCAAGTGTCCATAATGGAAATGGTGAAAACCCATAGGTATTTCTGTCTAGACAGCGCTGTATGATCGCGGCGGTTGTCTCCTCTAAAGATTGGCTGATGTTCGGCTTAAAGCTGAGCACACAGTGTCTAATGTCCTTTTTTCTCTTTCTCTTTCATGTGCTGTCTCCTCTTTTGTCCTGCCAATGTTCAACCAGGTAAGGCCACTCCCTTTACTTTAATCCCTCTCCCTCATGATGGCTGTGGTCTTTTTTCCCCCCCGAGCCACATCTGCTAACCCCCCCACACCCATTCATACCTTCGAGTCACCCGATCTAGATATAAAGGAATAAATGTCCAGCATGCGGTACAGTATTTAAGCTTCCAGCTTAGCACTGTATCTGCTTTCCGTTATAATGCTATTAAATGATCAAAGTGATTTGTTTTACACATTTTTTCATGTATTTTCTGCACAAAATTAACCAAATATACCATGCATTTTAGCTTTTTAACAGCTGTGGACAAAGCGTGAACTGGACTATTTTTGTGTAATCAGTGCTTTTAACAACAGTGTTTAATGAATCTAGCTTTAAAATCAAATAAGACAAGTCTCAGAATCCAGTTTCATCCAATCAACATCTTAACTTTAATGCTTTTGAACAAAAACTTCTGATATGGGCTCTCAGCACAGACTTGGTGTTGTTATCAAGAAAAATTCCACAAGGATGGGTTTTTTTGTTTGTTTTCATGCATATTTAAAGAACTCTTCAGTCACAACAAGGTCGCTAAGTCTGTCATTAATGCTCCCAGATGACGGAGTTGTCCTTTCATGTTTCACCCACTCAGGGCCCTTCCCTTCCTGTTTAAGAAGTCCCAGTCAACCCCCTGCTCCCTTCAGCTCCAGCTGCTACATTTTACCTGCAAATGGAGGCAAAATGTCACTGAAATGATGTCAAACTTCTCTCTATTTAGCAAGAAGTTAGCATTATTAAAGCGCCTTACCGTGGGGCTGCAGCATTACGGAGAAACAGTAGAGGCTTTGTGCATCCTAATAGGATTTTAAAGCCTTCTTTTTGTGGCTCAGAGAAGATTTCTGCAGATTAAATTCCAGGCCAGTCTTGTGAAATCAAGCAGCTTTTAAGAATAAAAACACCTGAAACCCTTAGAAGTACAAAAGAAAAAGCAGAGTTGAAGTGCGCTGCAGGGCTTTGATGTTTTTGTTGCAGCATTCAGAGCTGTTTGTACCCTTTTATTGTCACACAGACTCGCTGATTGATTGATGGCGAGTTGCTCTGGTTTGTAAAGGCAGAAACTACCATGTTTGATGTGGCAGGCCTAGCAGCTCGCCCTGTTTGGTGTGGGATTTCTTCAGGCTTTTAAATGGAAGTGGCCTCTACAATGGCCACATCATGCTGCTGTGAGGGGGACAAAACACCTGTCAGGAGTGGTCACGCCTCATCGTGGTGCCTGTTAATGTGGGAGGTCCTCTTGTCACTCAGTGCAGAACCCACATCTCGTCCTTCATACATGTTTTGGGGGAAGAAGCTTTTAAAACGGCCTCTTTTCAACAAAACCTATCCTTTTTTCTCCTTTTGTAGCTAAACTTCGTGAAACTCCGTGCACTTGGTTTGATGATGTGTGTGCACGTAGTTTTATGTCTGTGTCAGAAAGTTTGCGTAAAGCCGTCACAGCACTACAAATCTGGACGGCTTTTGCTACCATGTCACACACCGTGGGGTGTCTCCAACCTGAAATGGGAGCTCTGAGTGGACTGTGCGTCTGAAGAGGCTGGAATGCTGAGTTCATATCCTCCTGCATAATGAGATTTAGGGAGCGTCCTTTTCAGGGAGGACTTTCAGCCATCTTTCTTCTAGATTTAGTCGTTGTAAAATCAAACCCTAATAACTTCCTAGCCAAGTCCATTTTGTACTGAAACCTACATTAACTTAGGGCTACTTGATTTAGGAAAGAAATGAATCACAAATAATTTGGTCAATGATGAAAAGAAGATTATTTAGCATGATGAGACTGCAAATACCAGTTTACATCAGCAGGTGGCAGAGCGGCTTTACTGGTGATTAATCACACTAGAGTTAATACAGATGACCATTGACCATATTGACCATGGCGGTGACCGTGACCTAGGGCAAGAGAGGCTGCATTTTATGTGGATGTCCTGGGTTCAACCCCTGGCCCAGTCATGTGTCAAAGCATCCTTGGGCAAGATACTGGATCCCCAACTGCCTCACAGGTCTCCCTCGCAAAAGAGATTAGCAATCTCTCAATGGGATATTACCAGATTAAATAGGGGTTAAAAAAATGTATATGCTTATTTTGGATAAATATATCAAGAAATATTTTAATCAGACTTTATTTTCTATGCAAATAGTCACAAGAAAAAAACACAGACAGACAGCGCTGCCTTCAAAGCAGAGAAGAGCTGCTATGGAAGCAAGTGTCCAACCAGGAAGTAAATGTAAAAAAAAGAGTTTTCTTCAATAGGAAGGCATAACAAAATAGCAGCATGCTTGCAAAGCATAACATATTTTTAATACTTGTTTTTGTTGATTGCATTGCATTTGTGGTCATTTGAGCTAAAATCAATGTTGAAACTAATGAAACAACATTATGATGAAAGCGCTCATTGACTCATCAATACAGAAACAGAAATTTAAGGAACTTTAGGTTCAGAGTTCAGACTCATGTTGCAGATATGTGTTCTGAGAAAAAGAAGAAAATGCATGCAGACCAGGGGTGTTGTGCATATCTAGCCTGTATCTTTGCAGTACTCCTTTTTTAACAGTAGGTGTTAATAATAAGAAAAGTAGCAAGAATGGCATCAGAAGAAGAGTCTGAAAGAAGAGTCTACAGGACGTACAGTATGTTCTTGATATCTGAACATAACTACACTTTTCATAACTTTTCTGCTTTTTTTTAAAGTGGATGCCTAAAGAAACATGCCTGATTGTGGACTTTCCATGCAATTGTAAAATTGATTGGATTTTATTTAGAATGCAATAAACCAACATATCTAGATTTTGTATACCAAAACGTATGTTGTTTTTTATTATTGAACTTTATTCTACATTAGCTCTGATTTCTCTCTAACTCACTATTTCATTGGTTTAATTTTTCTGTCTTGTTGATGGAAAACAAAGTGCAACATATAGGAGGCAGATAATTTGCCCAAATAAAATGTTCATTTTACACTTATTTGATTGCAGATTTATGGGATATTTACTAAACACTATCAGTCGTCTATGAATTATGAAGCCAACAGGTAATTAAAAACTGTATCCTCCAGGTGGGCCCTACCTGTTTTTGTGTGTGTGTGTGCATGCTTGTGATTAAAATGCTGCATGCCTCTGTACCACACAGGGACGGCCTCTCTGGGACACCCACCCATTTCATAATAAATGTGAGCAGGTCTCTCTCTGTGTTAGACTGTGTGGGCAACTCGAGCTCTTTCACGTGACGGATTTAGTCCCATCATGCCCATTCAGCCATAAGGACTGGCCCTCCTGAGACACACACACACAATACCTCTCACAAACTCACAATACCCAGCATGGGTGACACTTCCGACATGGGGCTTCTCTGGCATTTTCCCAGAGCCCCTTCCTCGGTTCACAGCTAAATAAGAAAACGATGTACTCCACCGACTTCAAAGCTGTTGGAGTGTTTGTGTCCTGAGAGAAAAGAGAATGAAAGGCACACCTTTGAAAAGAGCTGAGACGTCGGGTAGGAATGGAGGGAGGCAGACACCTATAGAGAGAAGATGAGACAAGTTTATACAGGTATAAAGCTGATCTTGTGTCAGCCTGTGCCTACATTCCTCCCTCTTTTCCTCTGACGGATACTTTCATGGTGTGTTTAAGTTCTATTTCTTCAGATAAATTAAACATGGTTGGCAAAATAGTGACTCTGATGTGTTTGGGTCCAACTGCTCTGAACACAAAACGAGC
This sequence comes from Callopanchax toddi, assembly GCA_006937965.1. Taxonomy (NCBI): domain Eukaryota; kingdom Metazoa; phylum Chordata; class Actinopteri; order Cyprinodontiformes; family Nothobranchiidae; genus Callopanchax; species Callopanchax toddi. The sequence goes on along the minus strand of SSNR01000052.1, from coordinate 294,777 downwards.
TGCTAATGTCATTTTAATGACGAGGTAATAGCCTAATAATGAGCAGGCAATAATTATCATTTGCCTAATGGGCATAGCTTGCTAACTAATCACTTGGACATGGATGTGGATTTCAGATTCCGGGTCTTTTATTACCGTTACAATCCAACAGTTTTATTTAAGGCATTTGGTTAAAGACTCTCTTGGTGTTTTCGTTTCAGGCTTTTAGCAGATTTGCAGCATCTCTAAGTTGGATGGACTTTCAAACGTGAATTCAAATTAAGATAAAAAGGAACCCTTTGCAAAGTGCACCTATGGTTATAGACGATGCGTTTTTTGTCCTTGTTGTTAGTCTTTCTGTGACGTATTTGGGTAGTCTCTGCTCCTGCATGTTGTATCTTGTTTTGTTTGACTTCCCTTGCTGGTCTCTGTAATCATCGTCATTGTTTTCACCTGCGTCTCATCAGCCTCAGTTTGTATTTAAGGCTCCGGTCTTCCGATTGTCTATTTGCTGTTCTGGTTCTCCCAGTTTGTCCTATTACTAGTTTGTTTTAGGTTTTTCTGATGACTTGGATATTTTTCTGGACTCTTGTAGCTGCTGTAAACTCAAAGTGAGAGCTCTGGTTCCTCTTAGGTTTAGTTAAACTCTTTATTTTTCCTTTATCCTCTTTAAGACTGGAGTTTTTAAAGACTGGATTTTATGACAATAATGTGCACAAGTGGACCATTGATGGTCGATTCCAGTCCCCTAAAAAAACTGATTCTTTGTAATGGTCTTGCTAATTTGTTTTTTTCTTTTTGGCAAAACGTCTGAAATTATAGAGGGACCAAGCAAAAAACTAACTACGTACTAATTAGACCTTCATAGTTCTTTCTAGTTCTTCAGTATTTGTGCTGATAGTGCATCTGGCAATTTAGACTTTTTTTGGTGTTTTCGCACCACCCGCAGTCCTTTATGCCAGTGGCTTGGCCAAACCAGTTGGTGGACTGGGGTGTCTAGAGCTGTAGTGTCAGCATATGCGCTCCTCTGCAGTGCCACAATGGGAAGTGGAGATTACAACAAGCTGCTTAGCTCACTCGGCAGCTTGTCAGTAGGTTATCACAGGCTGTGGGCTTGATACCGTGACACAACACACCGGTGCCCGGACCAGATCTTTCAGACATGATCAATGTGTCAAAAAGTATTTAATTGGTTGTTCTGATGGCCAAATACCAAATGACTGATGGTCTGGTAGTGGTGGTTTGGGACCTGTGCTTTAGCTAGTTCACCTGTCCTTGTAACTACATTTATCCACCCTTTTATTTAGCTCCTGCTTCAGAGTATGCATTTTACCTCAAGTGACATTAGTGATGAGGCTCATGCATAGGTGATGTGGCCTGTCTGAATCTTGCACAATCACAGCGTTCCCTGGTGGTGCAAAAGCAAACATATAGGTCCATCTATACATTGTGGTTCTCCTGCACCCTGCAGGTGTAAGACCAGCTAATGAGGTAAACAAAAACACGTTTAATTACCATTATGCATTGGAATGATTTAGCTGCAGAATATCATTTTATCATAAGTAACTGAGCAACTTCTGTTACGATAATTGTTTTGTTTGTTTTAGGAGCTGTTAGAATTGGGGATAGTGTGCGTTTGTCCATTTTCTTAGAGGTAGTTTGAATGCAGGAATGTGGAGGAAGTCATTAACAATGCATGGAGACTGTCAACACACATCTGCTTTATACGCTGCATAAATGCGTTCACATGTATGAGAATGAAGAACAAGCTGTGTTTTACACTCGCTTCCTTTTATCAGAAACATCTGTAGAATCCAGCACAGTCCAAAACTACAGATCTGACCTCAATTCTACGTATATTCTAATATTGTCAGTTATGTAGAGCTGTTGATTTGGATTATTATATTAGGATGAAGTGGTTGATCATATTAAGAAAGGCTTGTAAATGTATTTTAGATTAGCTTAATTCTTGAAAGCGTTTCTCTAAACTGCTGAGAATTCAACATCATAAATATCTCATTTATAAAGGTTTGCAATTAAAAACAGGTTAAAAATAAATAAAAATAAAGTTGTCTATCGGTGAATTTGCTGAGAGGACTTGCTAGAGTTGTAGTGTGACATCCTGGGAAGATGTTCAAGGTTTAAATCTCCCTGTCAGCTGATAGAGACGCTATCCTCCCCACTGATCTGTGACCTCCTGACTCCCTCGAGGCCTTTAGGAAAACAAAGAGTCACACACCACTTCTATGTTGCTCATCTTTGTGTTTTGAATGTTTGCTGGTTTCATTTTGATGCTGGCAGTCTGTCTGTCTCTGTTTTAGGAGATCGATGGACTGTAGTTTCTCCATTGTCCCCCCTGTGGACGCTTAGCATGTAACCCAACTCCTTAACTCACAAAACGATTTAACCAGATGGCTGCTGCCGAAATATCCTGCTCTGGATTCCACTTTGCTTTTTACAAAAGTCAACACGACTCCCCTTTTACTTTCTTTTATGTTTGCTTTTAAGTCTAAAACATAAATCTAACAGAGGCGGTAGGCATCCTGCTTCCTATAACTCAACACAAATAATTAAGCAGTGACTACAATGGCGTTGTTGTCCTTGGTCTTTATTGTGGCTCGTCTATAAAAAAGATCTCACCTCGTGAAAGGCCGGGTGTGGAGGGAGGTGTTTGTGTGCGTTAGGAGCCTGTTCTCTGGTTTTCTCATTCCCTTTTTGGCAAATCATGTCACATCGGGAGAGTTTACCGTTGGTGCAAATCTGGTGCATGTAAGCAAAAACAAATACGAGCACAGCTTTCCATGTGGACCGTGTCATGCCAGCCAAGCTGTTATGAGTACGTGCTTGTCTGGAGAGGAGGGTCCTGGCGGCATCCCCTGGTCTCCCTGTGGGAACATAGGTGGCCATTGTTGGGTCCTCGGAGCGTCGGGCAGATGGGGGTGAGTTACTGACGTAAAACTGGAAACGTGCCCAAAAATACTGGGGCAGCGGGGCTCAATTGGGTGTGTGTGTGTGTGTGTGTGTGTGTGTGAGATCTTTGGGGCATTACCCTCACCCAACACAAGCACTGTTCTCCCACATCCCTCCTCTTCCTTCTGTTGTTGCCAATTGAATTATCTCTGTGGAGGAGAGTTTGTATAATTAGTATGCGCTCCTAGATTCAGTGTTTTACCAACATTTCATTATTGCAAACTTTAAATGTAGATCAGCAACATCAAAAAGTAGCTTTTTTATTTTGAGAGTTTCACAAATATTAATTTACACAAAGTTGTTCAGCTTCATGCCTTATGAAGAGTGATCAGATCAATTAGTCCCTCAAAGTCATGAAACTGACCTTAATCTGGAAAAAATACAATAAAACAAATTCCTCTATATTTGTGAAGAAGACTTCAGGGTGTCCTAGTCCAGCTGTGGGATCAGGGCACCACCACCAGTCCAGAGCTTGGTCAGGAGGTAGGAGGGAGTGCATCCTTAGCAGAGTGAGGAGGATATTTTTGGAGGATGGCCTGGTGTCAAGTAGGACAGCAAAAGGCCACAAAAAGCTGAGGAAAATGTCAGACAGACTGATGTTCTGCTACAGATCAAAGGATTGGACTGCTGAGGACTTGTCACATCCTGCCGTGAGACCAGTCCTTTTATTTCACTTCCTGTTTTATTTTGACATCCTTCCCTCTGGTTCTGTGCCACTTCCTGTCCTTCGTTATCCTGATTTGTCCCAGCTGTGTTTACCTGTATTTAACCTCCCTCCGTTTTCTTTTTAGTTGCCAGTTCGTTGTCTTTTAGCTCGTCGTTCCAGCCTTGTTAGTTTGATCTTCGTGTTTTTGGACCTTGCTTAGTATTCGACATACTTCTTGCCTGCTGACTTGGCTTTGATCGCCTCTTTGTGGGATTACTGTGTTTTGACTGTAATACAGGACTGTGATTATCTATCTCCTCGTTCTCTGAGCCGTGCATTTGGATCCAGCCCCTGATCAATCTGACAGGACTGGGGGATTGTCATTTTCTCTGATGAATCACCTTTCTGATTGTTTGATTGTCTAGAAAAGAAACTGAGTGTTCCCATTTGTCCCAACATTAAAGCATCCCTAAACCATTCATGTGTTGTTGCTTCTTAGCCAGTTGGGAATGGACTCACTCACAGTTTAGCCTCAAACCACAGCCATGAATAAAGAATGGTACCCAAGTATCCTCCCAGAGGAACTCCTCCGCCATATGAGAGCATTTTAGTGATGATCAGTGTCTTTTCCAGCATGATGGAAGGTTAAAGTCAGAACTGTTAAGTTTCTGGATTCATGCCAGGAAACTTTCCAGTACATTTCTATAGAAAGAAATACAAACAAAAACTCACAAATTCAGACGAATTCCAAGCTTTAATTCTGAAGAATGGTCAGGATTTGACCCAGTTGATTGACAGCATGTCCAAGGTCTTGGGGAAAAAAAAAGACCAATAGAAATATGTTTGGATGAACTTAAGCAACTATTAATGAAAGTCTTTCATACTTCTGAAATGTCTATTTATACTCCAGTAAGAACCATCTAAGGCTGTGAGCTGTTTTACTGCTCCTTTCAAAGTCATTTCATTACATTTAATATCAAAGACCACAGATAGCCACCTGCAAAGTACCTTACATTATTTAGGACAGTTATATTAGTGGTTACAGCATTACATTAACCTGTCCTCTCATTTTGAGGGCCGACGGTCCTCGGCTCAAACCCAGATGGTAAATAGCTCGAGTTCCTCAGCTCTCTGTCATGTGTTTCTCTCTCTCTCTCTCACTGTTTCGGTCTTTAAACAACTGGACGTATGATCTGCCAAGACAATAGATCTCTGCTGTTCCTAGGTTGGATGCTGCTGCTGACTGGTAAATTAGGAAGCTGATGGATGTTAAATAAAGCTGCGGTTTCTCTACATGCCTTAAAAATGCTTCGTCCTGAAGCCAACTTTGAGTTTTACTGATGGGAACTCTGGCCATTAGGTTAATGCTGGGCCCTTGCACCAGTCACTTTGAACTTTACTAACAGGGAAAACATCTGATAGCTCAGAACAGAACAGGGTCATTTGGATCCAAGCTGCATGTTTTGTATGTTTTTCTTATTTCAAAAGGTTAATAGCTGGAGAACCATAATAATACTGATGTATGGTCAAACTGCAAAGATTCCCCAAAATATCATAATACTTTTTTCTTTTTTACTACACTATGTGGTATTATTCAAATTCCCAAGAGCTCTTACCTGTTTATGGGTTCTTTTTACACAAAACATCACTATTGGGCTAAAACCTCCAAATATGGAACTTTTCAGGAAATGAAAAACAAGTCTTTCTCTAACAATGAGTAAACTGTGTTTGGTCACAAGTTACAAACACTTTTTTGACACTTTTTTTAAAAGTCATGCATAAAACCCCTGATAGACGTGAAAGACCCATAGATCAATTTTATGTAAGAACGTGAAAATGGTGAAAAATGGAGGTATGAGGTTTTAGCTGACAGCGGTGATAAGAAACGGAGATCGTCAAGACATATAAGTTACCCAAATGTCAGAGTACAACTTTTTTTCCTAATCAAACTGACTCATCTTTTTAATCTTTTGAGGCTTTATTTGAGTAAAACAAATTTCCCTCAATGTAATCATAAGCAAACCTGAATTTTGACCTTCTCTCTTAAAGATATTCTTAGAATTCAATGTAGACCTGGTTCAAAGAAAGATAATTATGCAGATCTCAGGGCTGCCCAGATTGTTGTAATGTCTTGTGGTGTAAAGAGTGCTCTGGTTTGCTCTGAAAGACGTTAGGAGAGCTCCAGTCTCAAATCGGGGAAATCCAACATGTTGGATTGTCTTGGTCAAACATCTCGGCGTGCCGTGTTATTTTACTCTAAAGTCTGTTTCATCTTGAGAGATTTTGTGAGAATTCCTGTCTGACCTGGGAATGTTTGTGAGTGGTGTATGTGTGTGTGGTGTGTTATCTTTACCCTGTGGCCACACACTGTAGGACCAAAGCTGTGATTTTGTATTCACAGTATGTGGAGTCTCTCATGTTTTGAAAATCGTCCAACAACTTTTAAATCTTGCTGTGTGAACCAGGCCCTACAGGATTAGAGAAATGTGACGACAATGAGAACCTGTGATCAGCACTTTTTCATAAACAGTTCTTCAATTTCTTAATACAACAAATCTCAGATTAAATTAATTTAGTTACAGTTTGATTCAGAGTTTATATTAGTAAAACGGGGACAGATCCATATACATTTCCGTACCTGGGACTGATGAGGTGCTTTACTCTGAGAGCCACTCAGAGCTCATTAATCTCAGAGCCATTAGCACCGCTCGAAACGGTTCCTCTCAACAAGCTTTCAGCCTCGATGAATCTGTAGATGAAATGGTTCCTGCTCTAAACCTTGATGATAGTGTCACACACATAAACACACATCTATATAAATACCTCCACACACACACACACACACACACACACACACACACACACACACACACACACACACACACACACACACACACACACACACACACACACACACACACACACACACACACACACACACACACACACACACACACACACACAGGCATCAGGCATGGCTGATGAACATCAGACGCTCAGTATACGAGGCTGATTACAACATCCAGTCGGTTATTCCTGACGTAATTATTCAGCGATGTTAATAAATCCACTCAGAGATAATTATATTGATTACATATCCCCTCCCTGCTTTAGTATACAAGTCTGGACATGTTTGCTAATAGAGTTATCAGGATTGATCTAGTTTGTCAGTTTAAAAGACTAAAATGTGCTTCAGTTTTTAAGTTTTGTCTAGAAAACAACAAATAAAGTTTTTTTCTTGGAAAGAGATGGTTACGGGAACCCAAAGGCAGGACTTTTAGTAGGTAGGTGGCTGAATGAAAGTGATAACAAGGAAATTGAAGGTGAGCAGGTTGTAAAAGCTGAAACAGGTTGACAGAGTTTAGACTGATTCTGAACAGGAGATGAGACTAAGATCAGCAAATATGAGGAGTAAAAGGAAACGGGGCAGAGAGGTAAAAGACTTCCTGAGGGGTAATTAATGAAGGCGCACAAACTAAATGAACAGATGAACAAACTGAACAATAATTATCAAGATTTTCAGAATAAAACAAGAAATGTGAAAAAGTTCTAATAAAGTTAGTTAAAACAAGATCTAGAAGATAAATAAAATAAATTGACTTACAAGGTTAAAAAAAAGTCTTTGTAAAACAAAAAAAAAATTGATGTCTGAATAAAATAAAAATAAATCTGAAAAACTGTCACCAAATTTAACAAAGCCAGAATATAAAAGACCATTAGTTAAATTGACTAAATTTTCAGCAGAAAGTTTATTAAACCCTCCTACATCAGATTAAAAATATGTAGTTTGTACACTGGGATTCATTAAAAACAAACTAAAAGTTCAGTAAACTTTTACTAAGGTGTTTTTTTCCCCCAAATTGTATAATAAAACAAAGCCCTATAAATTGTGTTCTTACTTCTGAGTGACCACATTTGAAACACTAGTTCTTCTATTAATTCTTGTTCAGTTTTTTCCTCATAATTTTCAGGTTAAATCTGGAGGTGGATAACAGGATGTAGTTTGCTGGTAATTTTCTGATCGTATTCATGAATTATCATCTGTCCTGGCTTGTGCTCAACATTTAAATCAACACATTTCCTCCTAATCTGCTTCAATGATTAATTAAATCTAATTGATTTGGATCCAGAAATGTGTTTGCGGTTGGGATTTAATGATGTATTCTGAATAAAACAATGCTATCTGCATGGATTTAAGTGGAGCCCTCTGGTTTAAACTGATACAGAACAATAAACATGTTAAGCATAAATGACATGCATGTTATTGTTGTAGTCGCCTAGTAATGTCAGTGATGTAAAAACACGTAGAAGTTACTGCTGCCTTCAATTTGTCTCTTAACAGTCAGATAATGACACACATCAGAGCAAAAGGAAGCCTCACCAAGATTGATTTCCCGGCACTCAAATCATGCAACCAAAGTTCATCAAGTTGCAGCAGTAAATCTGTCAAACGTGTTATTAGTCCTGAGAGTCACGTCCTCTGTCAACCACAGTTATTATTCATTTGATCTAGTGGCATGTTTCAGGACTGTAGAGGATCCCGGCCGTGCAGAGGCTTGTCTGAAGGCAAAGTCATGCTCAGAGCAATTCGAAGCGCAGATTTCATCTCTGAAGTACTTTGCAGTGCAAACAGCTGGATTGCATGGATGAATGAGCAGTGCTGATGTGAAATCAAACAGATCAGTCAATGGAGAGCCTGATGCCTCTGCTGTTGGACAAAAGTTTATTTTTCTTTGTATTTATTGTTGTCCTTTGCTTTGACTGAAACAATCTCTCTAGAGGTGAGATGATTGTAGGAGAGGTCCTTCCTCGTATCTGCAGTATTGTGACTTGTGCTTTCTGTAATGATGATCGCTCCAAAGGCAACTTTAAAGAGATTAAAGTCAAACAGATTTTTATGTAATCCTGAATTAATCTAAAATAATAAAATCTAGATATTGACCTGTTTATCAAATTTAAAAACTTCATCAAAAATACTTTAAGGAAAGGAGAACAGTTAAAATAACTCAGAGGACCAGGAGCACTGCTGCCTCCTGATAGAAAGTCAGTTTCCCCCCAAAACATTCACCTCCCTCTTATTTTCATTCAAACGTAAAAAGTCCATCCCCGACCATCCAAGTTGTAATGTCATTTAAACTGTTTACTAGATTTCCACTCGCTCTCAACGGGAGATACATTTACAGGTAATCTTCAAAACAAAGTGAAGATATATCATATTTTCAAAAAGATTGATCCCAAAGGAAGCATATACAATGAAAAAAATAGTGGCCCTAAGAGGGAGCCTTGAGGTACTCGACAGTTCAAAGCGGCCTCAGTGGAGGAAAACTGATCCAACTGGACAGAAAACTGGAAAGATTTAGTTTTTGTCCTGTAGGACTCATGAGCTAACAGCTAAAGCATATCACTTCTTTTTTTATAATGTCTCCAATTTTCAAGATTTCTTTCAACAGTATTTGACAAACTTCTACACTGCCATCGATTTTCTATTACTGTACACATTTATTCACGAGGCATTCTGTGGTTACCTACAAGCTATCAGCAGCAGCAGCAAAATGTAGCACTATTAATGCATCCAGGGGTCAGGTGGGGGAGCATTGTCTTATGGTGATATTTACTCTTGTAAAAAAACATAGAATTCCATGTAAATAAATGTGAAATGCATAGTTGATGACAGTTTGGAAGTTTGTAAAATAAAGTCATACGAATCTCTGTGAACTTTTAGAGATCAGCTGTTTTAAGAAAGAATCTACTTCTCTAAACAGAGGCCCTTCAGGAAGCTAACTACAACTTTTAAGATATTTATAACTTTTGCACAAAAACACAAGGCCAAAGTATCCTTTGTAAAAACAAAACAAAACATTATTTTAAATTTGTAGCTGTAATGAGAACTTTAAGTAGTTTAAAATACTTTTTTGCATGCATGAATTTCCTTTATTTGATGCTTTTCTGTGTGTACTTTGGTTTAAAGTTGAAGAGGTGAGTTTGTCTTGTGCACGATTTGATGATAAGAGATAAAAATGAAGGAAAAGAGGAGGCCCAGATGAGCTTCCTGCATTTGTATGCCACGTATCAAGAGCTTACCTTCGCCAGCCAACACTCACAGGACGGTTTCTCATCAGCTTTCAGAACACTTAAGACGATTGCTTCCCTGATGACCTGCAATGCGTGGGCGGCTGAGATGAAAGGATGTAGAAAAAAAGAGAAAGTGGTGAGGAGAGTGAAACGGACAGCAGGGAGGTAACATGGTGTTTGTGTTGCAGAGTTTTCCAGAGTTTTTGAAACAAAATGAAGATGTAGATGTCCATCACACTTCAAATGCCTTTTTTTTTTTTTTTACATCATGCACAAGAAATAGGGGACATTTATTCAGGTAAGATCAGAAATATTAACCTAACTCGCTTTTCTTTCCCTCAGAATATCAAACCAGAGGAGCATCTCAGTCTCGTTTCCTTTGTGTTTAACAGGGATAGAATTACACCGAGTCAGTAGACTGCTTAATGAAGTCTCTTTCATTTTCGAGAAGGGAAAAAAAAGGTGGATGCACTTCATTAACCTTACTAACCACAACACACTCACAAAAACTCACACATACAAGCAGGGCGAAGACACACAGGCCACACTGAGGGCGGAAGTGACTGAAGCACATGCCAGGCAGGATGAAGATGGATGGCAACCTTTTCACTGGGTGCTTTATCTCGGCCCACACAAGACAAAAACAGCAGCTTTGTCCGCTTCCCATTTTCACGAAGACACAATGTCTAATGACTAAAGACCCTGACATTTATGGATATTAACGACACGTCGGTTGGGCTTCAGATAAAGGTGTGGCTCATTCGTTTAAGGCAAAAACAATTCCTGCTCCTAAACTTCAGTTCAACTCAGAAAACAACCGTTTCAAGAAATCAGCTACATTTCTACTCAGAGAATTTAATGTTTCTTCATTTGTTGTTGAAGAAAATGTCAGGATCTTAAAGCAAAAACAGTCTAACATTTATTGTGTTTAGCGTGATGTTAAATAAAGTTTTGATTGATTCACGAATAGAAGTAATATCTGCTTTAAGTATATTTATATGAATGTGACTCAGAAGCAAAGTTCAAAATCTTATAAAATGAAATAAATCAGACAGTAAACTCACAACATGGTTTTATTTGTCTGATTAATACTTTAAAATACATCAAATGAAAAGCCAGTAGCTCAGTGGGATGCCACTGTTGGGAACAACATAAAAAAAAAAAGTTTTTTAATTTAGTTTCAAAAATGTAAAACGTAATAACTTTTAGGGGAGTTGGTGGCCAAAAAGTGAAATAAAAAGGGGGTAAGTTTGTCAGGAATGACAAGAATTATTGGACCCAAATGCAGAAAAGCTAGTGAAGAGATGGCGAGGACACAAAGGATGACCCTAGGGAAGCAGACAAACCAGAGAAAACAGGAGGGTCTGCTCATGAAGAAACAGGACTATTTATACAAGGAAGATAGCAGATGAAGGAGTGACGGAAGGAAAAACTGACTCTCCCCAACCACTCCGGTCTGGGGGGATCCTAAGGCGCGCCCACGTCAGCCGATTAACACAGTCCCTCCAGCGTGTCCTGGGTCTTCCTTTAGGTCTCTTCCCAGTTGGACGTGCCCGGAACACCTCACCAGGGAGGCGTCCAGGAGGCATCCTGACCAGATGCCCGAGCCACCTTAACTGGCTCCTCTCAATGTGCAGGAGCAGCAGATCTACTCCAAGCCCCTCCCGGATGACCGAGCTCCTCATCCTATCTCTAAGCGAAAACCCAGACACCCTGCAGAGGAAACTCATTCAGCCGCTTGTATCTGCGATCTCATTATTTCAGTCACTACAAAGCTTGTGACCATAGATGAATGTAGGAACGTAAATCGACAGCTTCGCCTTTTGACTCAGCTCTCTCTTCACCAAGACAGACCGGTACAGCGCCCACATCACTGCAGACGCAGCACCAATCCATTTATCGGTCTACCTCTCCATTTCTCCCTCATTCATGAACCCGAGATACTTAAACTCCTCCACTTGGAGCAGGACCTTATCCCCGACCTGGACCCAGACCTGGAGCCAACAGTCACAGTGAAATTTGGGCTGGTCTATTGGCAACAAATACTCAGATTATATAAAAATGCTGAAAATTCATTTAGCATCAGTCAGGCATCTTTAACATGTTTTTTTTTTTACTGACTAGCTATGCTATAATATTGATAGAAAAAAAAATCTGAGTCAGCTTTATGAGAAATCAAAAATTCTTCATAAAACATAATTAAAAACCTAATTAGATGATTACAAGTAAATTATCTGTAAGGAAATGTTATTAAAAGTACTTTTTAATGACGTATTTCCTTTGTTGAGGAACCACACTGCTTCCTGTTATAGGAGCGGATCAAGCTCTTCACACCACAGATGGTAAATGGGAATGCCTCTCACAGTGTAAGTCAGCAGGAGGAAATCATGGAAAACACTCAGGAACACATTTTAAATCAGGAAACAGAAACAGCCCTTTCATCTGTTGTATCTGAGTCATCTGACTCACTAATGCTCACAAGTATCACCTCAAAACAATCTTCATTTTTCTTGTTATTTATAAAAAAAATTAGATGTTTTTTGGAGATAAAAAATTCTCACAAACGATCGGTTTGAATTGCAGAATTGTTGGAACTACCTTCAGTCAGTAGAGTTCTTGGATGTGGCTCTGGTACAGGCCAACATGCTGACTGAATTCAAAGCCTATTTTATGACTGAATGAGGACTAGATAATCTTTTTGAGTTCATTTCTGTTCAGAGTTTGAAGTCGTTGGTTTCTAATTAGCTTCACTCTGATTCCTGACCGGACCGTCAACAGACATTTGCCTTTCTAATGCACCAGGCTGCTCCTTATTAACCAGCTCACTGATCCTGCAGTCTGTCCTGCTCGTGGGCGGGCATGAATCAAATTATAATATCCCTCATCTGCTGAGTGCCTGCACACGTCGGTAGCCAAGGACGTAGCGCTTCCCGATTACTGTCCTCTGCACGTCCTCTGCCTGCTGGCTGCCCTCTTCAGCCTGCATCGATCGTCTGTTCAGATCTCTCGCCTGATCCTGCCTCAGTGTTCTGGCTCATTTAAAAAAAGAAGTGTGATATTGATAATTACACCCCTGTGGTGTGTCCTGTTGGATTGTGGAGTTGGTGACGGTTCCTGTCTTTCTCTGTGAACTCTAACTTCATTAATATCTCAGTCTGCTCATAAATTCCCCTACCTGTCAATCGGTTAAATTAAAAGCTATTTCCTCCAGCGGTGAGAGTTTAATTGCCTTTAATGAATCCCTTCTTTTTTTGCTAACAGCAGGTATGGCTGTTTCCCTGATGGGGGGTGTGCATGGGGCACCATTTAACTTAAGTGGGTGTAGACTCAGCAGATTCAGTGATGTCATTTACGGCAGCAGGAAGCTTAGCTGGACTCCTTCCTTTAGGGAGGTTCTGGAACTTTTTATTTCTCTGTCTTTTTGACTTTGACCAGTCCGGCGTTAACTGCTGGGTTAAATTGCTCCGTTGGACCCGATGGGAGGCACGCCTATGCCAAGCCTGTGCTTAGAACTGGACTCGTGGTGGTGATCCACATGATGGATGTGTCTGGGTCAGAACATTTAATACGTCGCTGTCAGGGAAGCTTTGATAAACTTCAGATGAGATGGTTTTATTTTTAGAGTGATAGTAGAAGCTGGGTTTTATGTAGGGCTGGAGAATATCAGGAGAGACACTTTGTGACAAATTAGTGGCAAAATTAGGTTATTTAAAGCATATCTTGATTACAAAAGTCAAACTGATGCATTATGACTCTATATTACCAGTTTGGGATCCTTTAAAGTTTTGCATGAGATCGTTTATGGGGTTTGTTTCAACCAAAGCTGCTGCACATAAGCCCAACTTAAACCTGACTGTTGTTTAAAGTCTAAACAGTATTACCTGGTACCAGACCATCATCTCTGCACCTCAGTGGGGAACTGAATCAGACCTTCAGTTATTGAGTTTCTATTGTGAAATTTTATCATTTTAGTGACTTTATTGAATATGAAAATGCGTTTAAGTGACAGAACATCAAAATATTCAATTTTTCAACATCTCTTCTAAAACTGGTAGATAGGTTTAAAGTTAAACCAGATCTTTAAAAAAAAGGTACAAAACAATGTACTCATGAGAGGAGATGCATTTTACACACGTAGGAATTAATAAAAAGCTGAATTTTAGTAAATTATAGTAAATCAATGTGAAAGTTTTCCATTTTCAACATCATTAAGTATAAGTGACATATTGGTAGATACTGGAACTTCTCTCTAAACATAAACAAGGACAATTGAATGTTTTTGCCATTAAATGACGGTTCCTGGGTCTCTAGTGAATTTCTTAATGTTTTGTAGACTCAGTCTCGTAATGTTTTTCTTTCCTGCTCCTTCATCACACCTGATCTGGTTTAGTAATCAGCACACCTGCTTTTTACGTTCAATCACCTCCATGTGTGTTTATGGCCCTGTTATTCCTCTGTGCATTTGTCAGTTCCTCGTGTCGTCATGCTCTCTCTTCACTGCAGCCTTCTTGTGTTTTCCTGCATCCTGTCCAGTCAGCAAATACAACGATTGGTTTTCATCACCTTGTAAATCACTTTTTTGCGTCTGCATTTGGTCTTCAGGGCCTTCAGCTGCCCCTACCCTCTATATAGTCAATCCTAAGAGGGATTTTTGCTTTCTTCTTTTGTTTACTCTGCATTTGAGAAAGTTCCAAATGAGATGCATCATAGGAGATCAGTTTTTCGTTTGTGCCTTGTAAGGAAAAGACTGGAGACTTGGTTCACCTTGATGCTGCCACAGTCTGAAGAGAGACAGTCACAGAATGTCAGGAATGTGGGGTCTGTCAGCCTCACACCCACCCATGCTGTCGGCAGCTTCAGGGCTGCAGCTCGAGGACTAAACTTTGGTTCCTCTCATGTCGCTGCAGCAGACAGCAGTTGGTGCCTGAGTGAGAATGTCAGGCGGAGCGGGAGCACCCTGCCCGAGTCAGGATAACATGACGCTCCATTCCTAACGAGGAGTCAGATTTATGTTATCTCCTTGGCGACTCGGGGAAAGCAATCAGCCTTGGCGGCATCTGTTGCAGCGAATGTTTTCATTCTTCTATGGAGTTACTGGAACTTCATCCACACAAACCAGACAGGCAAAATCCTCCTCATGCTGCAGCATCAGTTCTTTTGAATTCAGCCCATCCTGGCTGTCTATCTCGATGTCTGCTTCGGGGTGTTGAGTCTCTTCCCTCACACCAAGTTAATCAAGGCAGGCCCACAGAGGAGCCGCTGATTTGCGTGGCGTGAAATTACGCTATTGTGAAAAGATTCTGCTTGAGTGAAAGGAGACCTTCTTTGCATTTCTGTCTTCGCCTATATATATATTTAATCACATTGCCCCTGCATATGCATATGCAAACGACTCATTATAAAGTTTAGTGAGATTCTAGGTTAAACTTCAGTACTTTATCACGGTCCCATGCAGGTAAACTCACACGCCTTAACTTCGCCTCGCCTTCTTCCGCTTATCCGGGTCCGGGTCGCGGGGGCAGCATTCCAAGTCGGGCAGCCCAGGCCACCTTCTCCCCGGCCAAGTCCACCAGCTCCTCAGCTGGGACGCCCAGGCGTTCCCAGGCCAAACTGAAGATGTATTTCCTCCAGCTTGTCCTGGGTCGACCTGGGGGCCTCCTGCCGGCAGGACATGCCCAGAACACCTCCCGAGGGAGGCGTCAAGGAGGCATCCTTACCAGATGCCCGAACCACCTCAACTGGCTCCTTTCGACATGGAGGAGCAGCGACTCTACTCCGAGTCAATCCCGGATGTCCGAGCTTCTTACCCTATCCCTAAGGCTGAGCCCGGCCACCCTGCAGAGAAAACTCATTTCAGCCGCTTGTATCCGCGATCTCGTTCTTTCGGTCACTACCCAAAGCTCATGACCATAGGTGAGGATTGGGACGTAGACCGACCGGTAAATCAAGAGCCTTGCTTTCTGGCTCAGCTCTCTCTTTACCACAACAGACCGGTTCAGCGTCCGCATCACTGCAGACGCTGCCCCAATCCGCCTGTCGATCTCCCGCTCCCTCCTTCCCTCACTCGTGAACAAGACCCCGAGATACTTGAACTCCTCCACTTGAGGCAGGACCTCTCTCCCGACTCGGAGTTGGCAATCCACCTTTTTCCGGTCGAGAACCATAGCCTCAGATTTGGAGGTGCTGATCCTCATCCCAGCCGCTTCACACTCGGCTGCGAACCTCCCCAGCAAGAGCTGAAGGTCAGAGCTCGATGAAGCTAGGAGGACCACATCATCCGCAAAAAGCAGAGACGAGATTCTCCTGTCACCAAACTCCACCCCCTCCACACCACGGCTGTGCCTAGAAATCCTGTCCATAAAGGTTATGAACAGGACCGGTGACAAAGGGCAGGCCTGGCGGAGTCCAACCCTCACTGGGAACAGGTCCGACTTACTGCCGGCTATGCGGACCAGACTCACACTCCTCTGGTACAGGGACTGAATGGCCCTTAACAAAAGACCATCAACCCCATACTCCTGGAGCGCCCCCCACAGGGTGCCCCTGGGGACACGGTCATAATCCTTCTCCAAATCCACAAAACACATGTGGATTGGTTGGGCAAACTC
>SSNR01000052.1:237440-270027 GCA_006937965.1 Callopanchax toddi | reverse complement strand
GCTGAGGTTTTTTTTTTTTTTTTTTTTGTAAATCTATTGGTTGCATTCTATCTTTTATGGATGAATCTCTGAATCCTTGTCAGCGCAGCTTGGTATCAATCAGCAGACAGAGACAGACCAGTTACCCTCATGTCAGAGTGAGAAACACTGAGATTTTTAATGTGCTGTTTCTGTTTGTGGTTTAAGGTGGACGTTAAGGTGTCCTGACTCTACCGCAGTGTTGGCGCCGGGCCTTTAGTCATCAAATGGAGCCAGTCAGAAAGGAGTTTCTTCTTTACCTCTGTAGCATTGAAACTAGATGCAAATGTTATAGTGGTTGCAAATATAAAGTATTTTTGCGTTGGTTGATCCATCTGCTCCATGGTCCATCACAAGTCCATGCATGCATACCTATTCAACACACTTACAAATTCCACAGAAGTTAAATTTTTTTTGATGTTTTTCTTCCACTAACAAATATTTCTGTCTTCTTTCCTCCTTCTCTTTGCTGACTGAAGCTCATAAGTATATAGTCGCAGGTAAGCACCTGGATTTACTACATGAGTTTCCTCTACTTTCTTCCCTGTTTCCTAATGTTTCCTGTGCTGCAGGAGAAAAAAAGACTGAAGTTTATTGGGAAATTGCTGCTTGGGTTAAATGGCTGAGTTATGAGAGATTATTTTCTCTGAGGAAGTTAAATAAAAATAAAAGTCAATGTTAAAAGCTTGGATACATATATGCACACACAGATACATGTGTAAAAACAGAACTTTACATAAAACTGTAAGTTAGGTTTGATTTGTGTATTTTGGGCTTTCATCCCTGGGAAAAATTTGATTAAATCAAATCAAAAATACTTCATTAATCCCAGACGGACATTATATATATTTAAGTAACCCATTTCCATATAGTCCTTGCTGTTCTAGCTGTGTTGCAGTGAACCTGAAGAAGCCTCTGACTAAAGTCACCTTTGCTATTTTGGCTTCTCTTTAAATCTGTCTGTTCTATATCATCTAAAACCCAGGCAGAGAGACACTGAAGTCAGGGATATGATCCTGCAGCCATGTCTCTCATATTAGCTGATCCCTCTTGTAAACAAGTCTCCTGTTGCTATGGTTACTTATCTGATCAAGTGGCCAAAAGGTAGAAAAGTTGCTGTGAAGAAGAAAAAATGACTTGTGGCATAAATACACAACCCTGTGTGGCGCTACACTAGAACTAGTCAGGAAGGACCTAACTGAAGGAGAAAGCATGTTTCTGTCAGGCAGACTATGGGAGTAAAAGCTGAGTAGAGGTGTTTATTTGTTCATGATTTCATTTGGAAGTAATGTTGGTTTGTGAGTTGTGCAAAGATGCATACATTTTGTTCACCTGTTGCATGAATATAAAGCATGTTAGTGGGCTTCTGATTATTTAACTAATATTGGGAAGCTGTAAATCTAATCACTAGATGTTGCATGCATACCAGATATCATACGAGTGCACCAGATCCTTCTGCCTGAATGCTCCTGTGCAGACTGGTGCTTTCTCAGTCCTGATCGCCCAGCCCGCGATCAGACACTGACGAATTTAACATCCTGTTGTGTTGCACTGTGATAGAGCGGTCATATGGCTGCGGAGGTTTGTTGACACATGTGCTGTACCGCCGACACACGCCAACCCCCCGAGACGAACTCACTGAGAGCTGGTGCGCACAAGACATCAGCGCCAGGCTTTCCCTTGTGCACCCCTGTACATAGGCCTATAGTGAGTAAAGTCACAATCTCACTGGACGGTGACTGTTGGACACAAATGTGCAAACAGCAGTCAGAAGGGAGTTTTCATGTTTCCTAATGTTTGTGACAGTTTTCTTTTTTTTTTTTGGTGAGCCACAGGGACTTGTTCTTGTGTCTCTAGAATTTTGAGCATGCTTAAATTTTCTCCCCAAATAGTTCTGGGGTGTCTGGAATCTGTCTGAAACTCTTCTCATTTACAGTTTCAATGAATCGCGGGAAATGTTAAACAATGTAAGGAGAGGTCGGTGAACAAATTGCAAATAACAGGATGCAATTTGCGACTAAGTTGCAGAAAGGAATGCACGATTGTCACATGACTGTTCAGATTTGCGTGTAATTATGTGACATGTCCCTTGTTTTGCAGCTATAAAACTTATTGGAAAAGTGTCTGATGCACCAAGTCAGAGTGATCACAATCATGTTTTTCAATTCTGTTTCTCCATAAAATCATATGAACCATAAACGTGCACGCTTATTTTAAAAAAGACACGTCTTTACACAGCAGACAATTTGACTTGAAAGCAGGGGAAAGCACAGGTGTTTTATAACAACGGCTGCATTCTATTTAAAAGACATCTTGTTCGTTAGCATTATACAGAACAAATAATGTCCAGCTGCAGGAATGGAATGCAGCCCTCGTTAACACATCTGTGCGTTCTTTAATCCTGCAAGGCAAATTGTCTGCAGTGAAATGGAGTTGCTGCATTGATCAGGAGCCTATGAACAGGTGTGGTGCATAAAGTAATACGTCTACATTCAGACGGAGTTAAAAGACTGTTTTCATTTCCTGTAATTAGTTGTGCTATTACACCGCAGTAGAAAACAAACTCACAAGATACAGTAGGTGTTGTAGCGTAATATAACCTGATTTTATTGTTATAATACGAACACACTTCTGCAAAGTTATTAGCTTAGTTTTGTCGGTTTTAATGCTAATCACTATCAGCTACCTTCACTAACCTAATTGTTATGCAGGATATCTAGATTCTTTCTGGTTCAAAGGGAAGACCTACGTACGTTATATTTGGCAGTTATAACCCAGAAGTAGACTTAGACTACAGTTATTTTATTAAAGAAACAGATTGAACGAACAGACAGATATGAGGTAGATGGTTGCATCTTAAGAGATTCTTCTGATATTATTAAGCTGAGAGTTAATGACGAGAGCCCGTGAGATATTTATATCTCTAGGGAGTCGGAGCTAGTTAGGAGGAGAACTGAGCTAGGTTGACAGGAGTGTTATTTATCAAGAGCCTCAGTTTACCCAGATCGGAGTTGATACCTGCTGAGACCGCTCCAGACCGCCTCGGCGTGGTAGGTGGAGGTTCGTCGGTGTGATCGTTGATCTGACGAACCTCAGAGTTATCCCCGGTGAACGTAACGTTACCGTAGGCACGGAGGAGTCTGTCGAGCCGGTCTAGCTGGTCCATGGTCGGCGGGCGCAGAGGCTAACCGGCTTTCCCATGGCAGGTGAAAAGAAGCAGACAGATGGTGTCTGGCTTCTTAGCCGGAGCAATGTCCTCGACCGGTGAGGCTGGTTTTACCCACGAGCTCGGTCGGCATCAAAGCCTTCCGTGTAACGGAGAAAAACGGAGGCCGTGTTCTCTCGTGTAGGTTGAACGAGAACTGGTTAGCTTCCAGACAGGAAACCGGACAGAGGGAACTTTGGACGCGTGGCCCAATGGGGAAAGAGTTACCTAGTCACGTGGTTCTCGTCATTAAGGAAGCCCAGGAAGTTAGATGGATTATTAATATGTTTTAACCTTTTAGCAAAAGTAGAAACCATAAAATAATACTGATGCAACATCAACATTCATGAATACTGGAAGAAAATGAATTAATCATATTAAGACATTTCTGGACAGTGGATTAAAGGTAGTGTCTTTTTAGAATGAGACATCAAAGAGTTCTTAAGTTTAATTATTAATTAAAGGAAATCTTCTTAGTCTTCCGACACGACCGGGTCCTGGAAGGAATGTTGATTCAGGTTACAACATAATAAAAGAGTCATTTTAATCCAAGTTATTGGGACAAAAGATGAGTTATTGTATTGATGGACCAGATGTCAGAATTCAGAGATAGTAACGCCTTTGCCGGCATTACAGTGTCATGGTTTGCTATATTGGAAGATTTCTTATTCTTTGTGAGGTTTAGGAATTTTTTCAAATGACATACTGGTATACTTAAATTTTTTTTACTTTGCTAATAATTATCTTTAAAAAATTAGCATTTTCAAAAGGATTTTTGTCACTGGACAACCCCATTTGTAGAAAAAAAAATATAAAAAGCACATCGACATAACGTTTTCATACAGAATTTATATTTGAATCATCACACTGTAACTTCATCTCCGTGTCTCACATACAAAACAGCTTGAAACATGATTGATGACATTTTGCTATAAAAAGGGAAAAAGCTAACATGATGTGTTGGGAAAAATAACAAATATTACCATCACACAGTCGTCTTGTGTCTTGTGAAACGTGCAGCTTTTACACGTCTCCGTGTTCCATCGCTCCTCAAATAATGCTTTTGACTTTTACAAGAGTATGTGGGAAGGACAAGGGCAAGGCTGAGGTCAAAGGTTATGCATGGTGGGGCAATGAATTTCTCTGCAGCAGTCTGTGACCTGCTTAGCTCTGGTTTCCTCAGGGAGCTCATTAACGGCGGTTTAAGCGAGCTCAAGGAAACCACTGCAAGCAAGGACCTGCAAGAAGTAACAGAGAGACAGATCACATTTTAATTATTCAACCAAGTAAAACTCATTTATTGTGTCATTTGTTCTTTTTAAAATCATCACATCATTAACAACTGTGATAACTGAGAGCTTATCCTCCACTGGTGTATATAAATCCTGGAGAATCCAGTTTCCTTCCTTGGCCAAAGACAGATCCGTTGTTCCGATTGTCCGCTCCACCGAGCCCTTTTTTTATCCCTGAGCCAGAACTCCATTATCAGCCCTTTTAACGTGACTTTCAAATGCAAAATGATGCAATTATCTGCTGTCTGGTTTGGGAGGTTGGTCTGAAATCAGATTTGGAGGAGGAGGGGGAGGGGGGGGGGGGGTTCAAGCCTGCAGGTTTTTGGCTCTTTTGCTCTCTAGAGGGTTGGTGTCAGTCATTTTAAATGAGAAGCTGCATAATCAGTAGTTTGCTGTTTGTTTCTTTCACCTGTTTACGTCGCTTTTATCCACTGGGCGTCTGAAAAAGAAAGCTGACAGCTGACAATCAAAGAGGCAGCCATATTGACTTTTTTAACAACCACATGTAGCTCAGAGAAAAAAAGGAGTTTGGCCTTCTCTTTTTGACCTGCTGCCTCTTGACCCAACCTTAGATAAGCAGCTGAAAATGGATTTATGAATGGATTCCTTCTCTCATTAGGCAGAAATTGACTTAGAGAGTACATTTTAAATGCATATTGTTTGAGATATTTCCTTACATGAAGACTAGAGTGTTTCCTGAACAGTTTGATCTAAAGGCGCCAGCTGTGACCTTTATGTCTCCAAATTGATTAATTTATGGTGTTTTTTTTAAGGTGGAACTACCACCTGGGGACATATAAGACTCACTGCATGAAAGATGGTTTGAGTTTGGAGGAATTTGTGCAGAAAAAAGGTTATTTTCTATTTTTTGATGATTTCAAATACATTTATATTTACTGAAATTGGATTATATTACTTTGTTGGTTTTTTTTAAATGTGTTCAGGCATTTTCTTAAAAAAAAAAAAAAGAGAGCTCATGCCATCCTCTTTAAATCAGCCAAATATGCTATCATGAACTATTTATCTTTTTCCATGAGGTCAGAACTTGTCCCCCGGCACCGCTCCCAGAGCCCGGCTTTAAATCTGCATTACTCTGATCTGTCTGTCAGGGAAAGAACTCCCTAAACTCACGGCCATCCTCACCCTCTGCAATTTGACAAGAAGCTAATGATCTGAGACACTCACCACATGGAGAGTTTGAAGGACGATACAAGAGATTCTCATATTTGGGCTTTGAGTTTCTCAGTAGCATTAGGAGTCTGTGGCAGGGAGGACAAACATCTTTATCCAAAAATAAAAATCTGCACAGGCACAGATCTTTAAAGCAAACAGACTATAAACATCATTTTCCTCCCAGCATGTGTTAAAACCAAAGTTATTTCTTTTAACAGTTTAGTGGTTTGGCACCGGTCCTCGTGGGCTCGTTAAAAAAGAAAAATTAGCGGGGACTTTGTTGCGGTCCGTGATCTACGAAAGACCTCGGTTGAGTTTATTTGTTTTGTAAAATGATGTTTTTACTGAAAACACACAGACTGTTTTGAGAACTCTTGGTGGTTCGTGTCCAAACAGCCAACATGTCCAGGATTTCACGGATCACAAGAAACGCCAGCTAATTTACAGCGACGAGCCAAAAACAAGTCGCTAACAATTTAAAAGAATACCTGAAACGATTAGTTGATTGTTTACGTCACGTGTGAGATTCTTGCAGTTTTTCCATCTTCTTCACCAGTAAATATAAAGTTGATCTGAATCCATGTCAAGGTGTCCAGGCTTTGCAGGTCTCCATGTCAGTTCTTGATGCCTGAACATTTATTTCTGCAAGAGCACATGACTTGTTTATTTGCATAGGCGTTGAGCGTTTAAGTGTGTTTACTTCCTGCTCCATCTGAGTTTATTTACAGAGGAACGTGAGCGGCCTTTAGAGAGAAGATGATCTCAGAGGCATGTTTGGTGTCGTGATGCAACACAGGAAGGTCTCAGCTTAACAAAGGCAGAGTACCGGCATGGAATCACAGACTCTTAAATGAGATATAAACTTGTATTGTTCTAAAATAATGAGACATTTTGACTCCCTTGTAACGACTCTTATTAGTTTAGCTTCAGGAAAATTGTGCAGGTTTTTCTTTTTTCTGTTTACAGACAAGAGCTGGACTATATATAGATTTAATAAACATCACGTCATCTCAACTAGAGTTTGAATGAAAAGAGTTTTTTTCTTTTACATTGTTTTGTTTAATATGTTTTTCCAAGTGAAAAAATATACAGTAAATCATAATTTCTTAACTTAAAACCATTTATTTTACACTTAGGATTGGAGTCTGTAACTTTTACAAGAGAAAGCAACATTTTAGCCATAAATCTATTTTGTATTCCTACATGAGACCTGAGATTTCATTTTGTATGATTTTTTCCCCCCTAGTTATTTTGGATTAATATTACCCCAAAGACATAAACATTTAGCATTGATTCTGATTGTTTAGTAGTCTAAAATTTTAAAAAGTGATTACTTTCTTAAGGTAAATAACTAAACTCAGCCCCATCTGCTGCTTGTGTCCAGAATACCACGTTTGCAACTTTGAAGTCTCCAGTCCGGTGTCCTGAAGTCT
The DNA here is from genome assembly GCA_006937965.1 of Callopanchax toddi. Classification (NCBI taxonomy): domain Eukaryota; kingdom Metazoa; phylum Chordata; class Actinopteri; order Cyprinodontiformes; family Nothobranchiidae; genus Callopanchax; species Callopanchax toddi. The sequence continues at coordinate 262,906 of SSNR01000052.1, read as the reverse complement.
CACAAAGTCTTGTATCTCGTGAGGGTTAGACTAACCCAATGTGACTAACTGTTATGCTAGCGCCAGAGTGTTTTTAGCCCCTGATTTCTGCTTTTTTAAAAATCTCTCCGTGCTTGAACACAGCTGATTTCTTTGAATGAGTGATGAACCGCTCCAGTAGAAAGAATGAAGGCTGAGGAGACATTTCAACAGGTGTTTCTGAGTAAAGACAATGCTAACAATTTTGCAACAGTGACTTAAAATGGACACTAGGAGGTGCTAAAAACAAGCAAAACTGCATAGTGTGACTGAACACATTTTTATGCAAAACTCAAACCGTTTACAGCTAATTCTAGAATGAAGTCATGTCCTAATTTCTCCTTGAATACAACCATTGATTTATCTTATTTTGGTTTAAAAACAGTTAATAAACCTTCTTTTAATATGAGTGTCCCTCTGCTGTAGAAGTCCCATCCAGCAGGCTTATTGTGAAAGCAGGAAAACTTCTGGAACTAAACGATCACAATTCATTCATTTATTATTATTTTTATTCCTCAGGCTGGTGAGGTCACTTCAGGGCGTCTGAAGCACCACATGTGGCCCCAGAGAGGGACGATGCAGACCAGTGACTTGGGAGACGTTAAACACTTATTAATATAGATGAGGATTCTTACTTACTTAACACAATCCATTCTTAAAAAGAACATTATGAAGGGCGACAGTGGACATAAAACTCTTTTAACAGGAAGCAGAACCAGGCTCAGAGTGGGCGGCGCCTTCTGCCCAGTCAGTGACGATTATTGATTGATATGTTGATCAGTTCCCTCTACTAACAGGTTTTCTGACTTTTGTGTTTGTGTTTTTAATTGTGCATTACTGTAATATTTGACATCTAAAACCATAAAAATCATTGTTACTCAGCTTACTTTATTCTGCATGCTTTTGTTCTGTGACATATGTAGTCGATTAGTGACTTCATTAGGAAGATACTTAAGAAAGAAGGAAAAAAGCAGCTTTATTCTCAGAGAGTTGCTTTATATGTTGGTTGGACTCACTGTGTTTTATGTGCAGCCTTTAAATCAGCAGTGATTTGCTTTGACTTGTGTGATTACTGTAGCCCAGAGGCATGTTTATTTAGCTTCACATTCTGGCAGCTTAACTCTCAGTCAGGGTTATGTTCTTGTTCCTCTGTTCTCTCACTCCCTCTTTCACACAAACACAAAGCCTTATAATTGACTCGATTGGAACACAACCAAAGCTCTCCAAAGCGCTGCGGTTTTTTTTTTTTTTTTTGTTTCCCCCTCCTGGACTTTGCTCAACTTGTCCCGCTAAAGTCGCACAAAGTTAGCACCCAGTTGCCTTTTCTGTCTAAAAATTTGAAGGGTTTTCTGTCCTGCTGTAAATATTAGAAAGTCTAAAGAGCCACACCTTCAGCACGAGGCCACTCCTTGACAGGGAGTCCTGTGTTGCTCTCATCATTATAAAGTAACCTGATCGTTCTGCTGGAGTCCGAACTTTAACTTCAATAAGCTCCCAAACATAATCACATCCAGTCTTCATCATAGCAATAAAACTACATTTATCCTAAAAGTATTTAAAGTCCTGCAAGTATGATCACATGTGAGGTCTTATAACCTCACATTGTACTGACGAAGTTTTTGTTTTGTTCAAATAATAAATGTGACTCCCTGTACCATGACTCAGCACGGGGTCTTATTGATTAGTACAAATCAGTCGATGTCAGTCAGACAATTTATAGCCATTAAATGGAAAAAGTTATCAGCAATTTACTTAAAACAACACAGTATAATTTATTGCAGCTGCGGGATTTGCAAGTTGTTTTTTTTTACCCCACAGATGTTTTTTTATTTCTTACTCCAAAAGTCAAGATTGATGCAGGAAATGAAAATGGTGAAAGCCGAGTCCTGAAACAGTGCTTTGCTTCTGCTGCCATCTAAAGGCTGTTAGCGACACACAGACAGCTGCTGCTTCCTCACCTGGTCTCATCAGAGGTGAAGCGCTCAGAGAGGAAGAGCAGGAGGAAGGAAGGAAACCCAGCAGCGTGTAGCTTATAGGAGGCGTTAAATACTAATATGTCTTTTGTTGTTTTTTGATAAATAATCATGAAAAAAATCATAAAAAAGAAAGGGAATTACTTTGACTCAGAAAAGCAGTGTGTGTGTGTGTGTGTGTGTGTGTGTGTGTGTGTGTGCGTGCTGAGGTCAGTAGTTTTATCTATTAGAGCTGGTTTCATCTTTATTTCTTCTTCCTAATTTTTTAAAATTTGCACATTCTCTGTTTTTTGGAGTGAAGAAGAGTTTATGCCTCTGATCCCAGAGCATCCATATTGCCTTTTATCTTTTTTCTGCAGAGATATGATTTGGATGAGACTAATTTATTCTGCTTTAAAACCTTTTGTCACCCTTTTCTTTCTTTTTTAAAAATTAAACTACCCAAAACAAGATCCTGTAGAGACTGGTACTTTATCAGCCTGGAACAAACTGTGATTTTACTCTTATTTGTGAAATTAAAGTAAATCTGTCTCTGCAGCTGCATTATTTCATTTGTTAATCTGCCATGATGAGTGCGAACACTAGGGGGCAGAAATGCTCCAACGCTGATTTTAGAAAGAGAGCTGTTCCAGCTCATCACCTTCTCAATCCAGGGGTCAGAAGAGTTCAAACCTGAACTCAGGCCTCCAGCTGTCTTCACCGCCTCCCTCATCTCTGGGGTCACACTCATCAGCGCTTCACATTATCGACACACTGGGAGCATCATCATTCAAATACATCTTTTTTTTTTCATGAAGAAACACCACAGTTTAGGCGAAATGTTTTGTTATGGAGGCATATTGATTTTAATGATGTTTGAATATTTATTAATATGCTTTTTTTTTAAATGGTGCATTTGCTGTTTGGAAAGAAACCCACAGCTGAGAGTTAGAGGAAATGGAATCAGAAACATCAGCAGCAGCAGGCTGAACGTCCAAAAGAGGAACGCCACAGAGGGAACGGAGGGCGGCGGTTCATGCATGTTCATTCTTAATTTATCAGCTGAGCTGCTGTTGCATCCATCCTCGCCCTGTCTTGTCTGCTGGAGGACGAAGGAGCCAGAGCAAAGTCTGCGGCGACTCCACAGTTCACAGGAGGGGTTTATTGTTACCCACTCTGTCATGGAGGGGGGGTTAGCGTATCTAGGTTATGCTAATACAATCCTGTTCACTCATGATCGCACTTACTGTACGCAGACGGCTGCAGAGAATGGATAAGGGTGAGGGTGTGCATGCATGCACGTGCCCAGGGGCATCCTAAGTGACTAAATGTGGAGATGGGGTGGGGGTTGTTAGGATGTCTCATCTGGTTTGTGTGTGTGTCTGTGTGTGTTTTGTCTCCCCCACCCTGTTCATCTGAAGATTAAGAGACCAGCTCTTAGTTCCTGACCCACAATTCCCATCCCAGCACACCCACGCCCTTAGCCTCCTAGAACACGACCCCCAGTCTCCTCCTCAGGACTGACGGCCACATGGGACAGACGTGAGGTGAGGTCTCCATTAGCAGGCCTGGCTGATGAAACCACACTCAAATAGAAACTGGGCCCAAGAGGGATGTTTTTCACGATGCATAATAAGGTACTCTCCTATCTCAGTGTGTGGATTGGAGTGGTGGACGCTCTACATGGGACAAAAAAGGACAATGACTATATAGATTAGCATCAGTGTTGGAGGAAAATGTCAATCAGATATAAACTAAAATGGGATTTCTGAGGCGTATATGTATATTATAGTTAAGTATATAAGTACGCACCACACATGAGCAGGACTAGAAGAGACCTCTGGACCTCGATGCCTTCATACAAAAACAGTACAACTCAAAACAAGCCATCATCAGAAATGAGACAAAACAGCTCCGATTCGACTTCTATCAGAACCTTCTCCTCAAATCAGTGCTTGCTTTTGGTTTCTTTAAAGCCCCCCTGGAGACAAAGTGTTGCCCATCCCTGGTTTACAGACAGTACATCACCACTGTGACCTTGAGTGCCTGCCAGCATATTCTGATTCTTCTTTTCACTGAGCAGTAACCCAGTTTCATACAGTACCCCCCACATCCTTTACACATGTACCCATCTGCTGTACCTTAAGCTCCCCATTGTTATCTCTGACCCACCGTGGATCCACTTCTCTGTCCCCAATCCATCCATCCATCCATTCATGCCTATTTCTCCTCAGGCAGTGACCCACTGGGGGCTTTTGTAGGAATCCAGGCCACACCCTGTGTAAAAGACCCAGTTTCCTGTCTGTATCTGTTAGCTGGAGGCCTTCTAGAGCCACTAAACTTTCCACGAACACCATTCCTCCATGAGACACGCTTCACTGCGTTACGCACACTGTCTGCTGCGTTAAAAGAACATGAGATGGTTTTTTTTCTTTTCGTTTTGACACTCAAACAATAAGTTACAATGCATGTTTAAAGCCTCACCAAAAAGGAAGCTGCTCAGAGTAACAGATTGTGTGTATGCCTAAGTACACGATGCCTTTAATCAGCCCACAGAGCGTGCTTTTCTTTTCTATTTCAGTCCCAATTACCATCCGTGACAGTGATGGATTTTGATTTTGACACATTGGCTTTCATGCATTCTTGTCGCCCTGCGCTGTAACAGCGAGGAGGCTTGTTTGTGACAGAGCTTGGGAAAATAACAGCACAACATATGGGGCTTTATGACAGAACTGCAAGCGTCCAAAATACTTTCTCTTTATTGGAAAGCATGCCTCATAAAGTAGGAGGCGTGATGCGGCGTCTGAAACCCAATTAACAGCCGGCCTTTCAGCGTATCCTTAACATGTGGGGGATGATTTGTTGGAATAACAGTTGGTTTAAATGGTTTCGAAGATCAAACTGCGCCGTTTGGTTTTCACAGTCAAGCAAAAACTGACCGGTTCTCATCAAGCAGACGACTTAAGTTTAAACGAGTCCTTCTCTGATTCTCTGGATCCATTAGAATCATGAAAAGTTTTAATTTCCTCAAGCGTCTCCTCGTGCTCTCAATGAAACGAAGCTGTAATCCATTGTACGATAAATGGAATAAATTGGTTTGAGGATTTATTTAGCAGTTTACCTTATTTATGAGGCGACTGTGCCCCGTGGCAAGCCCCATTTCTCATTTCAAACAAATATTACGGTTCCCTAATTGATAAGATAAACAGGCCATTATGGGGCTTCTTTGCTAAACCTTGGCAACAAAATAGACTTCCCCCCTCCCATCCTATCATGTAACACTAATCCATGTTCTCATTTCTTAATGTAAGGCATGTAACAAGGCAACAATGTTATCAGACTCTTCCAATTATGATGTGTACTCAAGGCTGAGTAATTATGTATGCTGAAGACAGACTGATCTACTCCTGCCTTTGTACAGAGTGTCTCAGAAACATAATTTGGCCTCATAACAACAATTCATGATGTAACTTGGGTAAACGGGAGCGCTGGAAAGAAGCACGGAAATCCATTAAGGGACTGCGGGGTGAGGAAGGTGGAAGCTGCAGCTGGGAAACGATGGGGCGGCTGGTAGAAGGGGACACGTCGCGGAGCTAGATTGGCCTAATTGGCACTTTTGGCCATCTTGTCACATACTTGCTTAATTGGCATGCTGAGAGTTCGGGGAGAGTATAAGCAGCGGCTCAGACAAGAGTGGCTTGTGCCTGAAAATGTGGAGGAATTGTGTGTGTGTGTGTGTGTGTGATTGTGTGTACGAGTGGTGGCTGCAAGTATCAGAGTGCGTCTCTCATAGAACCAGATAAAACCAGAAAGACGGAGTGTCAGCTCATCAGCATGAAGCATTAAACATTTACGCTGACCTACAAATGCTCAGAGCCCCTCCCTCAGTCGCACCCTTCCCTCATCTTTATATTATCTGCTCAGGAGTACCAGTCCCTCCATCTCCACACACACACACACACACACACTCCAGCACATCAACCCTGTTTTTCTTTGTTGATAACGAGGAGCTGGCAGAGGGAAACTAGAGACATTCAGAGTTTGGATGGAGAATGAGTGCTTTGCGATGATGTTGTTAAAAACGAGAGGAGCATTTTCGCTTTCCGGCGAGTGGCAGTTCTCGTTGCACTCAGTCGGTCTGCTTCTGTTAAATGAGTGGGAAGCTTTCATGGCCATCTGATTGTGGAGAAAAACAGCATTTCCCACGTCTGATATTCTCTTTTCAAAACGGTAAATTTTAGGATTGTTCTTTTTTTTCCATCTCATCAGTTTGGGTTAAAGGACTTTCTTTGTGAAAACATTTCTCAGCTAAAAAAAGCCAGATGTTAATTTTTATTAGCCTTCATGATGGATGAAATTCACATTTGCATGAACTTAAAGGGATTTTTCAGTCATTTTTTACTGTGTTTCTGTGTAAAAGTTATATTTACTATCTTACCTGTTAGTCCTGAGCAGCCTTAAAGAAATAGTTTATATCCAACAGGACTGATGAGCTAACGGCTAAGCTAACAAGACTAATATTCTATTGCTGCCTTCTTAAACAGCTCCAGCCTCACCGTTTTGCATTAGGTTGCGTTAACAGAAACATTTAAACGTTTCTGACAAACTGGACCTATAAGGTGCTACTTTGCTGCTGCTGGTGATATTTACACTTATTAAAGGTCCCATATTATGCTAAATTCACTTTCTAAAGCTCTTTTAACAGTCATATCAGTCCCAAAGACTGTGTCTGAGACCCCAAAGTGAGAAAATATTTTCACAGTTTTCACTTCCTGATTCTCATTTTTGGGAAATGTGTTTTGAGCTAATGCTAAAACAGGTGGTTTCTAAATCTTTCCCCTGCTGATGTCAAGAAGGGAAAAGACCACTCCTCTCTAGAGGACAGAGCCAATCAGGAGCACCGTTGGCTACCTGAGCCCACCCCCACCCTTTAAAAACCACGGGAGCGCTCATCCTCACAAACGTTAGCAAACAGTCATGGTGAAGCTACGAGCAAAGCACGGTTGCTTCGTAGATGGTTGCATCAACGAACACAAACATTTTTTTTACTCCCTTCATCTGAAGACCCACTGATGTCTTGTGAACGTGCACGGAGCAGAGAGATGGGCGGGGCTTGAAGAAGCTTTAGGAGATTTGATGAGGGGGTGGAAGAACAACAGCTGCACTTAAACTAAGGGCTAATTTGACCAATGCAGAGCTTTTACTTGTTATTGAGATGTAAAAGAAACGATTCAGAGTGGATAGAAAGTGCAGAATAAGGGACCTTAAAAAAACAACATAGAATTCCATGTAAATAATTGTATAACACTAAATTGACAGAAGTGAAGCGATTGGTTAAAGTTAATACAGATTGGGTTTGTTTAAGGTGGCAGCAACACATGTCAGACTAGCCATTAGCTCACCAGTCCTGCTTCACTAAACTCCATATCTCTGAACAGAGGCCATTCAGGGACCTGTCTAAAATATGTAAGACTAATTACGTTACATCTAAAAAACAGTTTTCACCGTGTTCCCAAAAGCATCGCTGCTCTTTAAGTGAAACCTGAGTGCATCATTAGAGACAGTAACGCTAACGTATCGCCAGCCGCACGTCCAAAGTGTCGACACCAATGTTTGTCTTTGCAGGCTTTAAGTCCTTCTGTGGTGATTTAACGCAGCTCGTGAAGAAGCGGCGACTGGAGCTCCTGCTCTGTGGGTTTTAAGGGAACAAATGTGAGAGATGCGGGCTGTTTATCATGATCGACTGCAGATGTCTTTTTGCGGCCGGCGCGCTCTGCTGTGGAAATGGTTTTGGTCTGGAAAGGAGGGAAGAAAAATACTGAAAGGATAAAATAAAAAGGGGGAAATGATCATCTCTTTGGTTTGCCTCTCTACCGTGCTTCCTTTCTCGGTCTATCAGCGGTCTGTAATAGACGTGATGGAAATTGATTTCCAGGTGAATTATTTTGAGTTCCTCTCAGTTTAAGGGAGATAATAACTCTTCCTCCCTCCTAGTTTGGATCGGCCTGTATGACTCTCAGGCTGTCCTTTGCTGTTCATCTTCCTGGACGGACTGATTTAATTGCTTATTTCAATATTCTTGACAGTTTTCAGTGACTCTTTTACCTCAAGCCTCGAATCTCTGGGCTGAGCACCACCTGTCTATTAGGCAGCTGATTTGCTGATCAATACAATGGAAGGCGATGAAAGAGCAAACTGTGAATATCTGAGGGGGAAAAAAAGCAGCATTTTAAAACGTGAGTCACCAAATCATTTCTCCTTCTTTACCCCAGCAGTAATCCTGGTCCTTCTACCTGTAAATCATCACCTTGTTAATCCCCTTTCAAACGCTATCAGGGTGGATGAATACCAACCAGTTTTTCGGCGAGTATCAGAGGGAAAAGGTGGCACAAGAAAATAGTCTGTGTTCAGCCCCTTGAAGAGACTTTATCACCAGCATCAGCCTCTGTTTTCGCGGGTCTCCCATCAGTCCTTGGGGGTCGTTTTCTTTGTTTGTTCTTTACAGAGCCAAAGCAAAGGCTAAAAGGCTATAGTGTGCTTTATCGACAATAGAGGAAGAGGTGGTCGATGAGTCAAGATTATTGAACTGGGGATATGGGAGTGAGCAGAGATAAACTCTGCTGAATGGATGATCAAGCTTTCTCTAAGTTACGTCCTGCATCATCAGCTATTTGGGCTTTGAGGCTAAATCCAGCTTTAAGCTAAGGTCAGATATCTGGGCTTTTCAGGCTGTAGTGAATTGAAGTTTCATAACTCTGTTTATTGTCAGACATGGCACGCAGCGTTTTGTATTATTTGGGGGAAAAAAAGTTAACTTTTGAACTTCGAAACAAATGGAGGTGAAACTATTCTGAAACTGAGACCGAAATGATGATAAAAACATTTTCTCTTCATGTTTATTGAGGTTATCTTCAGCCATCATTTTACCTAGAGCTCCTAATACAAGGTCCCCCTTACTCCACAATAACACAGATGTGCACAGGATGAATGTTGGATAAATCTCACCATAATACTGAAGCTATCAGCTATCTAGATACCATGGTGACGTAGCATTAAAAGATCATTTTAGCATAAATCTATTTGATCCTGCAGAGGTTAACTTTTCTGTCCAGCAGTGACAGTTTCCCAACAATTAAATTCATAAATATTGCAATATATCGCATCACTTGTAGTATCGTGATATATCGTATCGTTGCTCCTGTACCGTGATGCATATCATATTGCCAGATTATTGCCAATACACACCCCTACTATTGGTATCGGCAAGCCAAAAAGATTTCAGACCATTTTGAATTTAGGTTAAAGGAATTTTGGGGGGGTTTATTTTAAAGTATGTTTCTGGATAAACATGATCAATAACTTCCTGAATGGCCTCTGTTTGGAGAAACGTTATGTTCTTTGGGAATGATGAGCTAAAAGATCCAAGCTAACACCTAAACAGCTCCAATCTTTGGAAATTCAAACCCATTCTTCCAACATTATTTTATAAGTATTTACACTGCCATTAGTTTTGCATTGTTTAGGCTAACCTGAAAAACACATTTCATTATTCTGCATCTCTTAGCTGCTGTGGAATGACAAATAAATGACTGACATGTAAAAACAAAACAAAGTTGCTCTTCTGGTCTAGGAACTTCTTTATATTTCTACCAAAATAACAGCACAGTCTTGGGTTATAAAATAACTGAAAATGCTGTGAGAGTTTCAGATGTTTTAAGACAGCAGCAATACACTTTGGAGTTAAATAGAGCCCAAAAAGTTATAAAGATGCCATCTTAAAACATCTCCAGTCTTTTATATTTCACAGCTGTCCATTCCATCATCAACTTCACATTACGTAGTTATTTTGGTAGAGGTATTGAGAAATAAGACAAGATTCTTGCCAGACTTGATCCCTGAATGCACTGAAAGTGTGCTGCTAGCATAGAATTACATGTAATATGAAAGTCTAATGTAAAACTGATGATATTGTAACGATTACAAAAAATTATTTTGAACTGCAATAAAATTTAGGAGATTAAATCAGTTTTAAGACATCAGAAGCACACTTTAGTCTCATTAGGTCTGAAGGACATAAACTTTATTTCTCCAAACTGAGGCTGTTTGTATAATGGAAATTATTTATAACTTTACCACAGAAACACACTTCAAAATGGCAGAAAATTCATTTAATATGTATATGCCTATAAACCAGGCTGTGAAGGCAGATTATGGAGAAGCTTCATAAGTCAATCCGCACTGCAGAGCATCACCTCAGGATGCACGCTGGCCAGAGATCCAGTACTTAGACTTTGAGCCGGAGCTCATCCAGCTGCATCTCACTTGTTGGGATTCATCCAGAGTTTGGAGCCAGGAGGCCCAGCATGCAGGCAGGCTGTCTCACCGAAGCAAGAAGAGCGCTCCCCTTGGGGCTATCGCTCCAGAAATCCTTCCCTCCCAGCCTCGGCTGTGGACAAGCCGAGGAGCTTGACACCAACTCTCAGACCTGCCAGCTCAGCGCACGCCTGTAGTCCTGTAGCAGACAAGCACATCAGCCAACACACACCACTCTCCTCCTCAGACAGAAGGGGTCTTGAGGGTTATGTTGCTCAATTTCTCTCCCTCTTTTCCCACTCCGGTTCTTCCTCTATCTTGGCAGAAGCTGCTTGCACCTCTCCCACCAGCCATTACCCTCTCGCAGTCTCTCTCCTCGCTGTCATTTCAGCTCCCATGTGTTTTCTTCTCTCTTTCTTTTCATTTACCCTCTTTCAAGCTCTTAACATCCAAATCCTTCTTTTTTTTTCTTTTTTACTCCTGAATCTTTTTAGTTCATTTCTTTTTATTCTCACACCTCTCCTGTTTTTTTCTCTCCCTTTTTACTATCTTCACATATCACACGTCGTCTACCTGTGTTGACGCAGTGGTTTTATTGCACAAGCCTGGACCGCTCTGACCATCCCCACACCTCCTCCTTCTCTCCATCGCTCTCCGTCTAACACTTCTGCTCTTTCAACTCTGCACTAATTTGCCTCCTCCTCTGAGCTTGGCCCTGGCTCCAGCTCCTTTTCCCCTGGAGATGTGATTGCCTGCAGAGTGTATGTGAGAGTGAGTGTGAGATATTTATGTGTGTGTGGGTGCAGAAGTTTGATTTTGTGTGCGTTTCTGCTCATAGTTGAGTTTAGCTGATGTGTGTGTGTGTACATGCTCGTGCTTAAGGAGGAGACAGTGTGTGAGTTCAGTACAGTTGGCTTGCACGTATGTGTGTGTGTGTATGTGGTTGTCTGTACTCCTTCCCTTCTTGTAATGAAGCAGATTGCATTAAGAATACGTGAGCGTCATGGGATCTTGATAAGCCTCAGGTTTAAATGCCCCACATGCCACACACACACACACACACACACACACACACACACACACACACACACACACACACACACACACACACACACACACACACACACACACACACACACACACACACACACACACACACACACACACGCTGCTCTACGTTTCCCCCAGGGCAACTCAGCAGCTACCAAATCATTTATCACACAGTAATGGCTCTGATGATCTCCCCCTCCCTTTACCGATTTCTCCACTTAAGGGGTTTGTCCTAGATTTTCAATCACAGGACTGCTCACACACAGATAGGTACAGTCACAGGGTGTCTGCACAGCTTATCCATTTCCAAGCTACTTCACGTTTTCTCCCAGAAAAATATACACATCAGCACATTTTTCAAGTGTCATACCCAAATTAGGTAATTTGCAACAATAATTTTGCTCGTTAGTCATTTGACTTCAACTTGACAGACGTCCTAAACTTAGAAATAGTTTGATTAAAACACACACACACACACACACTAGTCTCTGGAGAAATAGATTGTTTGCACCCCTTAAATACCTTTAGCGTATATCTCACTGGGCAGCTGCAACTGTTTGTGACAAATTATGACTAGCTACAATGTCTCAAAATTATTGCAAGTTTTTTTTTTTTTGCACGAGCCTCAGAGACTCACTGTTTTGTCACTTGAATCTTGGAAAATTTGTGAGACGAGTATTTCCTTTAAAAAGTCACAGATTTTTCACGAACACCACCTCGAACTCTATTTAGTCCAGGGGTATCAAGCTCCAGTCCGGTAAGGCCGCTATCCTAGATTTAGATGTTTCTCAGCTCGATCAGAGCTGATTTGAATCAGTGGCTGTTTAACAGACTTCTGCAGAACTTGAGGAAATGCTGATGATGTCATTTAACAAAAGATCCAAGTGTTTTGCATCAGGATAGTAAAACTTGTAGGGTCAGAAAATGGCAGAAATGTGAGTAAACCATGGAAGGGGTTGGCAACCAAATAGAAAATTAATTAAGACATTTTGTGATTAAATTGCAACAAAAATGTTTTTGCATTATTTGTTTGCAGTGACGCCATCTGCCCAACATGACCTGGCTGTGTATAAAACTTGCTTCAAAAGCATCAGACTAGGGCTGCAACATACATCACAAATAGATCATTATCTCAGTATCAATGCCATTAATAACAATATTGCAAAATATTGTTCTGATCACAGTAAATCATAGAGTAATACTTCCCAAACCATATTTACTGCACACAGATATTATGGGCTGTGATATGCTCTTGATGCACAAATGCAATTTAGATGAAAGTCTTTATGTTCTTCTAATATTATGCAGCTGTAACTGAAAATTTGCACATTTTCCTCACAATTTGAAGTCTTTAACTAGTCACCAACACTCGTAGACCAGTGAGATTGTGGCTTAGAGTCCGTGATCTATGATTCTTCATATCAGTGGTCACCAAATCAGGTCACTATCCTGCGTGTTTTAGATGTGTCCTCTGCTTTGATCCAGATGGATAGGTTTAATCAGACTTCACGTCGAGCTGAGGAGGTCGTTCACCCAGTTCAGTCAGGTGAGTTGGAGCAGAGAAACATATAAAACCTGCAGGATAGTGACCACTGCTCCAAAGTTTGCTTTTTCTGTTTAAACCTTTAGCTTAGTTTAGCAAAATGACTGGAAAGAGAAAGAAATGCTGGTTGCCTGGCAACCTCACAGTGACTGTAAGGCTCCAGCTACTATACAGACATATAGGATTTTACTTATCTTCCAAGTGCTGGGCATGAATGCAAAGCCTCCACTGTCTTGAATAATTTTAAATGACTAATTATTATTAGCATAAAATAAAAATAATATATTCCCTGCATTTATTTGACTCCTGTTTTAATGTTTTAGGGCCATGTACAGTCTAGACAATTAATTAATTCTTTCAGAAAAAGAACAGAATCACCTAATTAGTTTTAAAAAAAATGCACAAATAGAATTAAAATTCACAAATTTACATGCTTTTCTATCAGGATTCAAACAATCGCCTTTTGGTTCCTGCATCTTTCAACGTGCCGTGTTGATTGTAGAAACCTTTGATTGATTCACTGCTTTGTGTTGTGAGAATTGAACTACTGAGTGGTGAGCATCACCAGCCACCAAAGCCGAACAGACAAAGAAAAGAACATTCGAAACAGACAATCCAAGAAACAGGGCTCCACAGAAATGACTGCAATCTTCAAACGTGAAAGAAACCCAGAGCCTACCACTGGAATGAAATATTTTCTCACAAACACCAGCGAGCAAGTGCCCCTTCTTCAGAAAGCAGATTTCACTGTTGTCGGAGCCTTATTTTCTCTTCTGCCCTTTTCTCCTGGTATGAAGTATTTCAGATTCCTGGCTTAAAATTCATTTTGGGGGATTTTTTTCCTCTCTGCTGTGTCGTATTTCACATGAGGGATGAGCCCAGACAAGCAGAGCCAGCGTGTCCTATAGGCCAAAGTCATTTTCCTTTTCTCACTCATTCCAAATGGCAAAACTGGACCTGCATTTCATACGAACTCCATTCGAAAGAAACGTTGACTTTAGATCTGTGCGGCCGCCCTTATATTCCAGCGTAATGTCTGTAAAACAAAGAACTGTGGCATTGTGGGGCTTCACTGTAACCAGGATTGAACAGATCTCATGAAAGCCAATCATCGAGCTTCTGGTTCATTTGTTGCTGTGGAGAGGTGAGACATACGATCTGCCCTCGGGTCTCTGGGGAGTCACTAAGGGCTTGTAAGGGTCAGATGGCAAAGATCTGGATTTGATCAAGAGGTTAGGTGGGGGGGGTATTGTTGCTGGAAACCTGAGCGGCAGACCGGGACCTTGGATGGAGGGAAAACGAAGGAGTGAGAAACTTGATATTGGACAGACGTCCCCTTGCTTTGGATGCAGCCAGTGTTGTGTCCAGGCCTGTGCAGTGCCAGAGTACAAACCGCCAGTATGCTATCATTCAGGAAATGTAGTGGCATGTGAAGAAATGAAAGAAAGGGGTAAAAGTGACAGAATGCAAACTGCTTGCATGGTGTTGGAATAGAAATGAGATGACTGGCAGATGAGGTGTTTCTGCTCATTGTATAGAAACACAGTCAGCTGAAGTGACCCAGATTGTCTAAAAGCGCTGCTGCAAATGACTGTAAGTCAAGCTCTGCCTCAATCTTCCTCCTCTTCCTCTCGCTGAATCAACTCCGGTTTATCCTCTCTGCTAACCTTTGCTTATTTTTTTCTCTTTTTCTTCTTCATCCGCTTTTGCTTTCCTATCATCACTGGAATGGTTTTTGAAATTAAAAAAAATCACACAAATCACCCGCTTTCCAGGCCTCGGCATGGTGTTTTCTGCGTGCGAGGTGTTACCGTAGCAACAGGGCAATAACTCATCCCCCCGCTGTCTCGTGCAGATCGTGTTGCATGAATTTGGCATGACATGTGAGACCCGGGATATCATTTATTCTCTCTGTGCATGCTGGCTGACTGATGCGACTGTTTGAGGCTTTAACTAGCGCCGGAGAGGCCGTTTGTGTTGTGATGGCGCTGTGGTGAGGGGTCTTCGGGGCACTTTGGTGCACGTTGTAGGTGGGTGATTGACAGTGTGACAGCTTGGCACTACATGTGTTGATTCTGCAGAGATGCGAAACCCCCCCCATAACACCTGCACGTTTCTGCAATATTCCCACTCTCACTTGCTCTACATGACTCTTTTTATAGCAGAGCGCTGCTTAGCTTTGACCCTTGTCTGATTTACCTCAGATTAATATGCGCCTCAGGATGCCGCCGGTGCCGCCGGCTTCTAAAAGTCTCTTTTGGTCCACTGGCGTGATTCTCCCCGCCATTGTTCCTCTTCATTTACCTCGTTTATCAGTTTGTTACCCAGATGAATAATGGATGAGGCGGCGTGTTTCCTCTGTGACACATCAAGCTCGTCATTGCCGTGTTTGCTTGCAGAAATCAGGTCCGCTGCCCTTCTGTGCCTCTCCTTGACTCAGTTTGAACCATTTCAGGTTAGGAGACACGATACGTCAGCACGCACTTTTTTATTCTAACTGTATTAAATGCTGAAGAGAAGATGGTGAGAGGAGGAAATATAAAAGTGACTGAAGACACAGTTTTCTTTGCTCCCTCCCAGATCAGCGTGCTACTTCTCATTCCAGTCAATTTGCACTTTTAGTATTTTTGAAGTCTGGAATGACGTTACTACAGTGGTTTTCAATTATTTGCTGTCAGACCGCCCCTACAAGCATAGGTGCTCTTTGACCCCCCACCCCCTTCCAGGGGAGAGGGGCGTGTTTGAGCTCCAGCGCTGAGGGCGTGTGTGTTGGTGCCACTGGCGGGGGTCACACCATGGGTCATTTTCTGCTGACTAACTAGACAAACATCTTCTACTTCCCCACTCTGTACCAATCTGGGTTGTCAAATACTCAACGTTATCCGGCACAGAAGTCCGTAAAACTCACCGCAGCTAATCCTAAAAAGTCCTCTGGCCTCTCGCACCCCCAACACCTCACCACGCCCCTACAGTGGGGCGCGGCCCACTATTTGAGAAGTACTTTGTTACTACAACATCTGTTCATCTACCGCTGAGCTCACTAAGAAGCTCTTTAACTTCCTTGAGATGAGAGTCTAGAAAACATCATGCATCTAAAACCGTAGAGGTTTGGACTCTGAGCATCCAGAGCTCTCTGATTGGTGTGGACGCACTGAACCTCCACCTTTTAGTTAGCAGCTATAATCGAATCCACTCATAAGGCCCCGTTGAGGTTTTTCTGCTGTGACCTTGCATCTGGAAAAAAAACAAACTATTTTTTATTGATCCCTGTGGAGAATTACTCTCCTCTCTTGTCTCCTTATAGATAGAGGTCAGTAACAAGTGTCAGCCACAGGACAGCACTCAGAGGCTGAATGCGATTTACAGTCCTGTCCAAGGACAGTTTATTAGGCTGGATATTCGTCAACGTGAACGTTCTGCTTTTCCTGCAAATGGATGTCGAGATCAGAGAAGGCAAATGACGTCCTGCAGGTTAAAGGTTAAAAGTGAGGTGTTGAAACACAAGTCATTTAAACTTGACATTTTTATGAGCAGCTTGCTGTCTTTTCTCACCCTAATGTTGTAGAAGGAGTTATAAAACATCCAGTGAACCATGTGGTTTTCTCCGTCGTCGTCTTCTTCGTCTTCTTCCTGATTGCAAATTTTAGCAGACCATTTATTTTAACCCTCCAACACCTCGTGGCATTTTGAAGAAGAGATGTGTCGGTCTAGGTCTCCACATCTTTTCACTGTCAAGTGTCTGAATGCTGGGACATCATGCTTATCTTGTCAGAACGTGTGTGTGTGTGCGTGCGTGCTTGAGAGGCTGAGTGCATTGTGTTGCTGGAAATGATGCAGCTGAAGCCTTCTGGTTGACAGACAGTCTTTCTCAGGGTTACAGGAGGAAATATTGCCTTCAGTCTGCAGGCTGAAGAGCCTGACGATCAGTCTTGATCAGTTATTCACTCTTTTCTTGTCTGTGGTAATAACTGCCTTTCCTAATTTAGTTTCCCCTAACTGCAACCTCATCGATGACCCTACTAATCCTTGAGCTCAGGATGCAGAAGCACACTTCATCCTCAAGCAAGGAAAATGCACTTTTCTTTTTGTGCACCAGAATAAAGCGGCTCACTTCTATATCATGCTCACTGTGTTATGTTTTAAAGGTTTTTTAACTGTCAGAAAAGTGAAACTGCTCATAGACTGAACACTGCACCTAGTAGGCCAAGAATATCCAATGCAACGTGACATTAACTATAAATTAAATTTAATAGGATTGTTTAGTCATTTTAATTGTATTTCTGTGTAGGTTATAAATAATTACTGTCTCATCCAGTGTAGATATGCTCTCTGAAAGGCTTTTGATTGGACAAAAAGCATTCACGTCCCACAGAACCGATGAGCTAATGGCTTGTTTGAGCGCTGCCAAGACCAAAGTGGATTGCCGCCATCTTAAAACGGGTCCAACCTTTTTAAATTTCATAGTGGTTTTATGCAGCATCATTTCATGAACCTTTACTCTGCAGCCGATTTCAAATGACACACATTTACATGAAATTCTAGCATGAATGTCTCCACCAGCAACAACAATATTGACCATTTCATGATATTTCCTCAAAATAATTCCATGATGTAAAACTGTCAGTGGTCAAAAGGTTTGTAAAATACCCTTTTTTTTTTTTTTTTAGATTCAAGTTGTGCTAAGACTGCAGCATCTGATTTGGAGTTGGGTAAAATTTGGATTCACTTCTCAAAATGGGTCTCCTAGATCGATTGGCTGTTAATGCAAATGTCATATAAACATTTGTTCCACTGTTAATCTTGCCTTACATGGTTATTTTTGCAAAAACATGTCAAAGATTCCTGCAGGATTCGACCCCTAGATGCACTAGAAGTGTCATATTTTGCTGTTGTTGGGTTGTAAAGAACCACAAATTCCACATAAACAATAGTGAAAAGATTGCATTGAATAAACCTCTATCAAATATTTTAGATTGAGCTGTTTTAAGAAGGTAGCAACCCACTTTGGTCATTAGCATACGACTCATGTAGGATATAAGCTGCATTTCTCCAAACGGAGGCTGTTCAGGAAGGTATCAACAACAGATAGGATATAGGAATAATTTATGCTTTTGAACAGAAACCTTTCAAATCCCTTCATCAAAAGCCTTACAGGCATCAAAACATCTAACCCTTTCAGCCTGTTTGCTTCTATGCTTGAATTTTCTTTCCATTTCTTGTCCCTCTTATTCTACTTTATCTACTTGTTGCTGCTCAGTATGTTCATTTAAACCTGCGCTTTCTGTATTTCTCTTGTTTTTCAGGATGCACCCCTCCAAACACAGGGTGCATTTTAATACTCGGCGCTTAGCGGGTCATTTATTTTCTTTCCGGGGTTGCAGCCAGGAAACATCCATTTCGTCATTTTGCCACCATATTTTCATTAGGCTCCCACTTCTGGCTCAGAGCCTCATCATCCTGCACTCTTGTCAAAAGGAAGCAGAATTATTTAGAAGAAGAGGGAGAAGAAAAAAGTGAATAGCAAGAAAGCTGTCTTGTTCAAGAGAGAAGGCGCGTATAGCGTATAGGCGTACAAATAATTTACGGTGGCTTCATTTATGGGCAACAAGAAGTTATTGCTCGCCAATTAATATTCCCTCTTTGCCCTCTATCTGAGGAGATTCAGCTCCATGTGCAGCCAGCTGCCAGAGCTGAGGGGAAAAAAAAGGAAAGAAAGAAAAAGAGGCAGAATTAGAGAGTTCATTACTAGAAATGCAAATGAAAGTGTCCCTGTGTATAATAGCTTGTCACTGTCAGCGTTGGACACCAGAAAGCCAATCAGGTGAATCTGTTTGTTTATAAATACAGTCTGTGACACGAGGACGCGTGCTGTCATGTAACGCTGGGGTTATTTAATAGATACAATAATAACATGATTAGAAAATGAAGATATGTGATGGAACGGGAATAATTTAACGTTTATGTCATTGTGCTTAATGACATTCTGTCTCGTTATTCTAGGGTGCTTTTTTACTCTCAGGAGTTCGCTGTATGCCCCTGACTGTAAACTTCACCTCTTCGTATTTTTAACTTTTTAAAGTCATCGTGAGTCGATAATCAGGCCTCCCACACACTTCCTGCTTTAGGTCACTTTGTTTCTCTTGATTCTCTCACATCTGCAAAGAGACGGATGAACAGATTTGTTGTTGTTACAATAAGCAAATAAGGCTTGAGCTGTAGGAGACACACAAAGAGATGTTGGCATTATTTGACCTTTTTATTTAAAAAATTCAAATGAAAAAGAAAAAAACTTTCCACTTTCTTATAAAATAATTCATATAAAACTCATTGCAAGCTCAACTTATATACTTTTTTCAAAATAAAAGCATAATTTAAAAAGGGTTATGTTTAAAGAGCTTCTCCTAGATAAGTGGTCCTCGTGATTCTTCTGCTTTCTGTGCGTGCTTCTGCTTGGCCATCTCCCCATCGCAGATGGCTGACTTGGCCGGAAACTGACATCTGTATCATCCTCAGCTGCATCAGCCTCGCCTTTCCAGCGCTGGAGGTGTCAGAGCCAGCCACTGCTCGTCGCCATCCTGTGGCCCTACCACAATTGGCTCCGTATGCCAACCACATGGAGAAGTGTCACTCTCTGCTAGCTCTGGATACAGCAGCCAAGCGCCCAGGTTGCTCGCTGCCATCCTTCCTGTCACTCTCCTCGTTGCCATTATTTCAATATTTTCCTGTCTGTGCAGTGCCGTTGGAATAATTCTCCACATGGCTATTAGGGGTAAAAATGGCAGCGCTGGAGACTTGAATAAACAGGTCAAGGCAGCGGAGCGGGGAGGATATTACATCCTGTAATCACTGTTGTTTCTATACTGAGGTGCAGGCTTTAAAATCAGTGGTGTTTAATAGGAAGTGATTTCACCCTGAATTAGTTCCTGTTTATTTAAAAGACCCATGAAAAGAGAAAGTGGACAGTCAGTCAGCAAAAGTGTGGGGGCCATTAGTCTCTCTGCTGCGAAGGGCAGCAACAGAACGCTGTCCTCATTGTAGGAGAGGAGCTAAATATCCAGCAGTGGACCTGGTTCAGGCCTCGGGCAAAGAACTGGCTCAACATGAGCCGAAAAGCAGGACATGGCAGCCTGGGATGGAGTGGGAGGAAGACGCCGTCTCCTCTGTGGACGGCTCAGCAGCACTAGCTGGAGGACCAGATTTCTTTCTCTGTTTTTGGCAAATCAACACACAGATTAAATGGTTTAATATTCAGTATTTAAATGTTAAATAGTACAAGAGGTCCAAACACTGCGATGCACGGTTCTGTAAACATGATTCCGTAGCTTTGGGTTGAGTTTCAACAGAGACGACGTCACGCTGCACCCCGGTTGACTCCAGACGCTGGGCGGTGTGTCACATCGTGAGTCACGGTGTGTGTGGAGCCCACCAGTGTGGGAATGCTCTTCATCACCCCTTACATCAGCTGTGGACAATAGCACCATCAACCTCTGAGTCACAAGTCGTGTTGTCATGAATGACTGATATTTGAACACGTCTAACTTAAGATTAGAAGAAACTACTAATGTGATTTAGCTCTCAAACTTTCCATCTGTGCATCAAAATGAGCAGTATAATATAAAGGTGTTGATAGCCGTAGACCTTAGTAAGGATATCCTGATCAAGAATTCATGTTCTGAGTACTAATCCAATTTAAAATGAAATGTATGCCAATGCAGTCTCAATCCAATATTTGTAGTATTTTCCTTTTTTTTTTTGCAGCATAGACTTCTTGAATATAAACTACTATTAAATTAATTAATGAGAGGTCTGCAGAGGATCACAGCACAGGGAGACAGTTTATCTACGCGGATCATGACTGGTGATTTAAAAAAACACACAAACTGCAGGAAAATGAAACTATGAACTCACGCTGTTCTGCTAATAATTTGACTTCTTATTTAAGTATTTGGTTTTAAGTGAAGCAGAAAAGTGAAAGTAACAGAGATTTTAAACTTGGGGCTCTAGTTTTTCTTTGGTTGTTGGACTCTTTGGTACAGATTGATGAAAACTCAAGACCCTGATCCAATACTCGAGACATATATTAAGTAGATGTCCAAAATGGAGCACAAAGGCTGAGGATGAAACAAAACAGGCACCCCCTAGTGGCTGGTTTCAGAATATGTTTTAGGTCCCGCCCCCTCAACGTATACCAATTGGATAATTCAACTGATTAAAATAAGGGAAATCCACCTTAAATCATTTTTTCTGTTTCCCTATATTCCATCCAATACAAACATGCAAAACCTTATTTTTTCCACAACATGATTGCAGGTCAGTAGATGAGTGACTCTGGTCTTCCAAAAATACAGCATAGTGTCCAGAATTATGACTTGACTTTTAAACAGAAGGAGTAGATCCATAAAGTTTGGTTATTTAAAAAATACATAAAAAAAGGCAGAGATCCATCTGTTTTTACATTCACAAATAAGGAGTCGTATAAAGAAATCGCCAGGTAGGCCAGTATAAACAGCTGAAATGTGCAACATCCCACTCTGGGTCCAAAACGCTTGCAGAACAATTTGATGAGCCTAAAAATGATTCCTCCTAGAAATAACCAGCTGTGCAGTTAAATCCACAGATCAGTTACTCAAAACAGCCAAACACGCCTGCCTGTTTTGCATAATGTGAAACAAGCAGTGAATTACAGATGCACTGGTCTGCTGCTCAGATCCGATCCCGGTACCTGAATTTAAATATTTGCTGATACAGATATTTTCTCTTCCTGAACTGTTTTGCTTGAAGATTAATATTTAGTCCCCTTATTGTGTAAGGTTATGTAAATCACCTTAGCATTGTCAGCTAAACTGCTGCAATTTTTTGGCTAAATGTATATTTATACTTCTATTTACATCTCAGATAAAAGAAGTGACAGGATGATCCTCTGTCTCTTTCTCTCTGTGCTGCTGTTCTCAGGTCAGCTGCACCTGTGTGCTTTGAAACAAACTGCAGAAGAGATTAGAGGTGGTGTGAGTGTCATTTCTAAAGTAACAAATACATCTTAAACTCTACACAGAAAGTTGCAATGCTTTAGCTGAACGTGCTCATCATGAGAGTTGCTACAGATGCAAGTAATTATGAGACAACATCACCAGGATCAACAATTTTAATGTATAAGTAAAAGAGTTGGCTCTATGTCAAAACGTCATTGCCCCCTTTGTTAAATCATGAATAATTGTGCTTAACTACATTATTTAGAAAGCTGAGTTCAGTTCCACCCAGACCTGGTTAGAATTAAGAAATCCCTTCAATAAAACCTGTCTGACAGCATGAAGGAGGCTAAACGATCTCAAAAAGCAACACAGCATGCCTTGTTCTAAAGGAATTCAAACACAAAAGAACCCAGAGTCTAAAGCACTGCAGGACTCATTTAGTTAAAGTTGAGGTCAGAGGTCAAGATTCAGCAATAAAATAAGAGACCGGATAAAAATGTCCTCCATGAGAGAGTCATCTCTGATGACCAAAAACATCTTGATGATCCCCAAGACTTTCTGGAAAATATTCTGTCAACTGATGAGACAAAAGCGAAACTTTCTGTGTGTCCCGACATCGTACCAGCAGTCAAACATGGTGGAGGTAGTGTGGTGGTTCCTCCACAGCTGTGTGAGCGACTCATCATCACTAGTTATCACAAACCAGAAGTGTTACAACCAGTTATTATATTTAGGGGCTTAGGGGTTGGTTCGGATTCATTTCACCCTCAATAATGAACACATTCATTTAGAAATACCATTTTGTGTTTACTTGTGTTTTTGGTCCAATGTTTACATTTTTTTTGATGATCTGAGACATTTAAGTGTGACAAACATAAAGAGGTGGTCAATGATGCAGCCTGTGTTTTCTCCTGTTTGTCTGCAGGTTAACTTATGAACCACTGGATCGATTTTAATGAAACTTTCAGAATGGAATAATCGGATGTTTATCTACAGCGATCTTACTTTTGTAGTCAACTCAATTTAAAATGTCAACCACAGCTAGTCAAAATGAGCAAACACAAAAACAGCTGTAACTCGGTCAGCTTAACAGATGTTGAGCTAAAATTTGGTGTGATAGGAACTTGGAGTCCTTCGCAGCTGTAAACTGACCACACAATGTTTGCTAAAATGTTGCCATTATTTAAATTCCTTCCATTAATGACCTTGTTTGTTGGTTTGCAAAATATCTCATCACTGGATATACAGTATGTATAGTACATAATAAATGCCAGACATTTAGATATAAACTTGATTGGAAACAAACATTTTACTCCTTGTTTGTTGCCATGGTAACGCTATAACATCAGAGAAACATCTCGTCCCTGTTGAGCAGAGGTTAGTCAGACATCCGACCTCCGTGTTGCTGAATGAGTTTTTCCCAGCGTGTGAGTTTGAAGCAGGAAGTCTGTGAATCTGCGGGATAGAGCAGTGAAATCTGATGCACGGTGATTGGAGTTAATACCACAGAAAGACGACGGAACCACCTGTTAACATCTCCCCGTCATGGCCCACTGGGCAGGCTTCCACTAGCCCGGCTGCACGGCTCATTGCACATGAAGAATCCAGCGTGGCCTTTTGATGTCAACCAAATGTCCCTCAGAGCAGAATGTGTGTCCTGAATGCGTAGCTCATACAAGGAATTAGATGTTCTTACACGAAGTGTAACCCCGCCAGTTATTTTAGGCACCAAATCAATAAAAAGCCATTATAAAATAGCTATCAATAGCATCTGTAGGGCTGAAATAAATCCAGTTAAAGCTGAAGCCTTTAAAATATTTTCTACAGGCACAAATGTAAAATACTAAACGTCAATGCAGGTCGTTTTTTTTTTTTTTAATGAAAAGTGGGCCAGTGGGCAGGCTTTAGTGCAGGCAATTATCAAATCTGTTCTAAATTTTAACAGACTTCATTCTTTTCATCTGCATCATTAAAACACTCGTTTGCAATGGACAGCATGAAAGAATGATCTCTAATGCCATTAGTGAAGGCAACCGCTTCATTTTTGATAGCTCCTGCGCTGAAAAATGTTCTGAATCCCACTCTAATGGTGTGTTGGTGTATTCATCGACAGAGATGCCTTTTTTTTTTTTTTTTGGTCACACATCCTAATGTGCAAAGCTCTTAATGCATTTAGCAATAAAAAAAACTTTTATAGTTTTCCTCCAACATGTTGCTTGATGACAGATTCATCTTAAAAACGATTTGTTTCACGATCCAAAATAGAAGTAATAGTTCTCATCAGCTTGTAAAAAGGTCGTTTCCCCCTGACAGGTAAACAACAAGATACACCTTTAATTACCTGAAAGCAGCTTCTTTTATATTCTGAACCACAAAATCCTGCTTTGTCAGAAATTGATCCACTGAGCGCCATTTTCCCCCCGTTTGCTTTCTGCAAATCAGCTTTGCATTTTAAAAAATTTGCTGACGCAAATTTGCTTTTCACTTCCATGATTACTGCCTGCAGGAAGAGTTCTGCAGATGACGGCTGAGTTTTGCTTGGATACAGAGAGAAGACATCTAACTCAGCTTAACGTATCAGATGTGAAGAACTCATACCGGTTCATGTTTTCTGTATTAGATCCTGCAGAGTTCCTGCATGAACATCACACAGGATTTGACCCAGAATCCTGTAGATAAAAGTAGAAAATATATGACATTGATGCAGGAAGAAAATAACTTTAGTCTTCTTCGTTTTGATGCTGGTAGGTAAATCTCAGTGGAAACCAGCTTCTTTTCATCTGATAATCCTTTGTGGGAGAATTTGTCAGCGACTGTTTTCTGTTAGATCATTCTGATGAGCGCCGGCCAGCCAGAGGAGCCAGGATGTGCGCCGCCAGGGCTCAGACACACAAACACAAACCTTGATTGAAGCATAACTACCAATCAGTTATTGAACACGACAAATTTCTCACCCCGTGCACGGAGAATGGCACACTCACACAAACTTGTGCTCCTGTGCACACCCATCACTCCTGCCAGACCATTAAACAAGAAAGCAGCTCCTTTGGCTCCTTGATGGAAATTGCTATTTCAAAGCGTTCGGAGAGAGATGTTAACCTTCTGCTATACTTGCGGCATTAAAAATGGATCAAAGCAGCTGAGCTTTGATGTCAACGGAAGATTTTATTTGGGTCGGAGCAGCAGAAGCAGAGTGGAAGGATGACTCTTTAGCCCCCTCTGCTGGAGGAATGCAGCCCTTTATGCATTATTTAGGATGATTTATTCAGCGTTCTCCTCTTAGTGAGGTAATTGCTTAATGCATTTGGTGCACCGCAAGTTCATGCTGCAAACACACAGTGACGAAGACATAGAAAAGACAGATACAACAGACATATAGGAGGCTGCAACATGAGAAAGCAGGTTTTTTTCTTTTCTTGTCAGTGAGTCCATCAATCAGGTTTTGTGCGATATGAGAGTCGATGTGAACTGTCTGGGGTATCAGACAGGAAAAGAAGCGATGCATCTGAGTGGGTGGTGTTTCTAAATGGAGGGGGGGGGGTGAACTTTTGACCTTCAGCTGGCAGTTTAAAAACCCTCAGCGTTAGAGCCCCCCCCCCCCCCCCCCCCCCCCCCCCCCCC
>SSNR01000052.1:71226-237430 GCA_006937965.1 Callopanchax toddi | reverse complement strand
CCCCCCCCCCCCCCCTCCACTGAGCTCAGCTTGGGGCTGGGAACTAACACACTGTCCAAAAAGATAAATGACTTTGGGTGGAAGCAACATTGCCTACCTGTTACTGATTTTTATTATTTCTTTTAACGATTTTGCTGTCTCCCAAGTTAAGTAAGTTTGTGGACTTGAGACAGAAAAGAAGGTTCAAGTGTTTTCTTGTTTTCATCAAACAGAAAAATAGGTTTGATGCAGATTTCCAGTGGATGCAGCCATCACTGCTGCTGTTTATGTGTATGAGCATTCTTGTGTAAAAAGCACAGAGTTGGGGGGGTGGAGGGGGGAGGAGTGAATATGAGGAGATGCAGACACAGATACAGAGTAAAAAAACCATAAATAATTGATGATAGATACCGCCTTGCATCTGCTGCCTGCTGCCGCTGAGTTTCTTCAAAGTAGACACATCCAATGCAGGGTCTTCTAAAAACACAACGAAACCACACATCTTCTCTGACCTCATTATCACGCCACAGAAACACGAAGATTCCTCACTTAAAAAAAAAACAACCTCTTTGGCATTTAAGAAATCATTATTTCAATCTTTTAGCCTGAGGTTAAACCAGATCTTCTTTTTTGTATCATATTATTGGTGGCATGTTTATTTATGTGGGGTAAAAAGAATCCCCCTTTTTTCTGTGATGAAGTCAGGGGGAAAAAAAACACCCCAAAGGTTAATTAGCTGAATAGCAGCTTAGACGTGTGAAAGAGATGAGGAGTTTCCCAGGTTTTTGTCCATATGGGTGACAAACAAGTGTGTTAAGGCTCAATTCATGACTGACGTTAATGCATTTTACCCCCAAGCCTGTTTTTCTTCTTCTTCTCAGTTTGCCTCATTAAATCTTTGTGGAAATTCTCCAGCTCTTGAGGAAGAGACTTTCTTTTGATGAGGCTATAAACAAACGGGGGGGTCGGTTGACATCGCCCAAGTCTGTGGTCCTCTTTTTGTTTTGCTGTTGGACTGTTGTAGAGCCCCCCTCCCCACTTTGACAACACTTGAGTACTACTCCCAAAAGCCTTTATTCTCTCTTGTTTTCATTTTCCCCCCTCTTATTTCTTCACTCCACTCCAACCCCTCCTCCCCTCAGCCTTTGTTAAAGACAGCCCCTCATCCACTCCCCCACGTCTCTCCCTCTCCGGCGCACCGTCTCTCTGCCTCTCTCGATATGCGCTCATCTGTTCCGCTGGCTGAGGGCTGAGAGACGAGCGCTCAGGAGGAGAGAGGGTGTTTGGAGAAACCAGCGACACGTTGCTGCTGTTGTCTCCAAGAGAAGAAATAAAACATTTCTTACAAACCAGGTGGACTGAAGTGTCAGGACTCGCTTTTCCGTTTTTCCAACCCTCCTCCCTCCTGTCGTTTTACTTCCCGTCTGTCTGTGTCTGTCCGCTGACTTCTCTCATTGACTCCGCTTCAGCTGGCTGAGCGCGCTGACACCCGGACCGCTACCTGCTGCCTGGGGAATAGGAGCGCTATGAATACCTGCTGCCTGGCTGCTTGTTTTTGTAACCGATGAATGGAAAATTCTCCTGCAGAAGAACTTAGATCTTTGTGTCCAGGACACTGGGAGCACCTCTGGACTGAGACATCTATGTCAGTGAAGAATGAGACGCTGGAGTGTTGAGCACGAGACGAATCAGGACAAGTTTGGGTCAAAATCCTCGGAGAATGCTTTTTCTCTCGACATTTGGATGGAATTCTCTTCAAATCTTTGCTTCGAGCATCCTGGCTGACTTCTAATGAGATTGATTTTTCTCCGTTCCTTTCACTGATTCTGTTGGTGTTTTGCGTTTGAGAGAAGACAGCTGTGGACTGACAGGTCGAGTGTGGCTCGCAGTTGTTTGCTTCCCCAACTTTCCCTCCCTCTTCGCCACTTCCTTTGACCTGCTTCTGGCCCCAGACAACCACTGAGGTTAGATCAGACGGGGGCTGCTCCTCCCCCCCACCTCCATGAGACCTGCTTGAAATAAAAGGGCATTGAACTGTAAAGGAGTGACGGACACGCAGGAGAAAAGAAAAACAATCCAACTCCTCACTCCTTGGAGCATATGTGGAGTCATTCATCTGCTTTCCAACCAGCCAGTGTCATGTTTGGAGGGATTTAATGTCATGAGCAAAATGATAAACCAAAGAAGCTGATCGTTTGGATACAAAGAGTTGTTAGAAGCGGATCATCAGGCGAGTTATCGCTTGAGGAAAGCCACGGGGAGTTTGCATCACTTATTTGAGAAACACTTTTGCTTTCAGTGAGCACAGGACCTCGTCTTGGTCTGGAAAGCTTTTTGACAAGAAAAGAAAAGAGCCGGCATCCCCTGACCCCTTTCAGGATTGACTAATTGCCCATCAGGGTCATTAAAAAAAAGGAAAAGAGCGGATTTCTTGTGGATTTACTGTCGACCTGCTGTGGAAAATTTCCATGTGGATATCTAAAAACACCCACATCCTTTACATACGTTTCTAGCTTTGGTACACGTCACGCACAAAATACGCCTAAAGCACTATAACACAAATTGTCAAACACATTATCACCACCCACTTAAATCCACACACGTCTGCTCTGTAAGTATACACGACCTCACATATACACACATGCTAGGGCATTAGATTCTCATTAGTTTGCCTTTTTTCCCAGCGGGCACAGAGGAATGGAGGTCGTTTGGACAGGTGGGGGGCTGTAGGAGTCCCGACATCCCCGTCTGCCCTTTCCCCCAAATGGATGTTATTATCTATAAAATGTGCCGCTTGCAAAGTGTTGAAAGCTTTCTGCTGCGATTCTCTGAGAGAAACAGTCACCGGGTCCCTGTCACGGTGCACAGCTGGAACCACAGCTGAAGCAGCGTCCATTACTCATCCTTTCTGCGTTTTATTTTCATTATCGTCACCGTCAGCCCTCACCCCACCGCCATCATTTTTTCCAACGGGTCCCTGGGCACCCCTCGGCGCGCTCCCCGTCCCGTCATCTCCTCCACCCTGGAGGGGAGGGGGTCACTGGAGTGGAGCATGAGCGGGTGCCACTACCCCTCGCCACCAGCGCCGGAGCGGGACCGCAGGTACCAGCACAAAGTCTCACTGGTGGTGCGCTACTTCATGATCCCCTGCAACATCTGTCTGATCCTGCTGGCCACATCTACTCTGGGCTTCGCCGTCCTCCTGTTTCTCAATAACTGTAGGTTTTTCTCATCTGAGGCACACACTCTTTAAAGTCTGTCTGTATTGTTTTCTAATGCATTTGCAAATCACTTCAGTGGGTCTCTGTCTGGCGATAGAAAGCTTGACATCAAACTCAAAAGATGTTTCTGCCTCATCCACAACATTTGTCTGGAAATAAGCTGTGACCCATTAAAGACCCCTTCAAAAACAACGCAAATCGTTGGCAGCAGCCTATCTGTCCTTGAAACAGGGACATGAGGACATTTAAAGCCCCCCTTTTCTCGACTCTGGGTTAGCAGGGTTCTAAGACAGCTTTGTATCTCCTCTCTAAAGCCTTGGCATTTACTTTGAACTGTGTGATGAAGTATTTCATGGCGATTAAAAGCCTTAAGTGGCTCAAAAAGTTATCTTTTGGCTTGGAAAACCCCAATCCCACCTGTCATCTCCCCCTAATACAAAAGGATCTCTCCCCAGTGTAAATTAAAAGTGTAGAAACTCATCAAGTTACTTTGGGAAGTTTTGATAGTGGCTTTTGTGATAAATAGTATTGAGTAGAAATCATTTAGTTAGCTTAGTTTATCCTTCAATAAACCCCCAAAGGAAAAAAATCAACGTCAAGTTGGAGTTTATGTATGAGGAAGTACTTTTTACTTTAAAAACAAGAAGTACCTGTGTGAAAAATCCATGAGACAGTCCGTCTGGATGCTCAGTTGTCAAAACAAAAGTTATTGATTGGATTTTTAGGCCTAGCCTTGGAAATGCAGCTGTCAGATCTAATAGCTTCCATGGCCAAATGGCCAATTCCCTTTTTTCATACCAATAACACCAAATTCCAAAGAGTTCTGCACAATTCAGCTCAGACTCTTTGCTCCAAGAGATTTAATCCATTTCTTAATGCCTTGCTGGTTAAAGTGTGTTAAAGGTTAAATCTGCTTAACTCTCTAAAGTGGTCTATTACTTATGCAAGGCGTCTTGCCTCATGATCACATGCAAATTAACACATTTCGTCAATAAATAAGTGGTTAAATATGCTGTTTGGGTTGCATTCTAAGCCAAGTTTCACCCATTTTCTTTTCTGTTTGCTTTAAAGCTGTTGACTTTTCTCAAGGCAAAGTCCCCAGATGAAATGCACGTTCACATTTGTCGGAGAGTCCCTGAGTTTGGCTGTCATCTTTCCCAGTCGTTCTAACTCACGGCTGCAGGTTATTTCAGAGAAGACGGGTCATTCATAACCTCGCTTTGTTACTGTATCATTTCGAGTCAGACAGATTTTGTTAGAGTTAATACAGACTCGGTTAAAGCAGGCCTGTCTTCACCCCTCGTATTGTGGAGTGAAAGAAAAATGAGCGCTGGAGAAATTGATGAGCTGAAAGGGGTTCTATTATGCTGCCAAAAGTCCTTTGCCATGTGGCTGCAAGGACAGCTGGATTGTGAAAGTGCTGCTGGTGATGTGTGTGTGTGTGTGTGCGTGTGTGTGTGTGTGTGTGGTGGTAGGAGGGGCATTAGAGGAGTCTCGCAACCTCGAATTCACAATTTCTGTTGTCAGCATACGGGATGAGGCACGTCCGTGTACGCGCGCGGTTTGTACCCTCCTCCTCCTCCTCCTCCTTTAAATGATTTCGCCTGCCGATGAAGCCCTCTATACGCTGATGCACAATCACTTCATCATTCTGCACGACTATACATCAGCAGCGGCAAAGGGGAAGGTGACACACATGCAAAGATAAATACGCACACACCCCCTTTTTCTGCACGTGGGCAAATGTCACAGCCAGACACTTATTGATTTGCTGAAGATATGGGGTGAATGATGGCCGTGTTGTGACATTCACACAGGCATGTGAACTCGTGCAGGCTCTGCCAGGTGTAAAGGGAGATGGAAGTGGCTGATATGTTTATGGAAAGACCTTATCTTGTCCTTTCCTTATGGAAATGTGAAGAAATCGTTTAGCTTCGCCTAGCATCTTGGCTCACTTTGTACTACACCTTCTCTTTCAGGCTCCTTCTGATTCACCTTGCATGATAGCACGCCTCTGTCTGTGTATGTTTGTTTGTGCATATTTAGACATGCTTTTACAAAAGCGAGAAAGGAAGTAGGAAGCCTGTCGATGCTCCTTTCTACTCCCCCTCTGCAGCCACCTCATGCCATATTCCTTTCTCTCTACAGTTTTATGTGTATTCTTGAATCTCCCCCTAGATGAAAATCAGTTACCGTCATGACTGAATGCGAAGCAGCTCCAGCAGACAATTCATTATTCACCTCTAGCACCAACCTTGCCTCTCTTCTCCCCTCTCCTCATTTATTTTTCTCTCTCACACAGACTCCTCTCTCCCCTGAAGCCCCGACTGTTGACAAGCAATTTTAAGCTAGCCTAAATTTAAAACTCAGCTGTGTCTCAGGGTGCCGACGGGTATCGCAGAAGTCCCGGGAAAGGCTCCGGCACGCGGGGTTGACGGCGGCCCTGCAGAAATGTGCTATGGCGGGGTAATTGATGTGATGTGTTGCCTCTTCCTCATTATCCCTCACAGTGTAGAGGCATCGGGGAGATGTCTGGGTGGTTGCTCAGCTTTTTCCGAACGTGTGTGTTTGTTCAGTGCAGGCAGCTCTGACAACTCTCTGGGGCTTTGCTTAGTGACTCACACGGCCCGGTGGACTGCCAGAGTGCAGATGGTGGTTCAGCTGGGTCGTGCGCTTGGTTCTAAAGTATCCTGATACGGTATGACCAGTCTAGTGTATCGTGACAGTCTTTAAAGAATGCTTGTTTATGAAAGGGCATCGATTTGTTAAAATTTGTCAAGTGATGTCACTGAATGGATATTTCCTTTTAGATAAAAGCTCTACAAAACTTTATTGTACCTATTTATAGTGACTGCACAGCTAAAATCATTAGCTATTTAATACTATCCACTGAATATTAATACACTGCAGTTTGAATGTGTCATTATTTAGTGAGGAACTTTTTCCAGTTACAGCCTCCCAAATGAGAACATCAGCTGCCTAAGAAATGACATCTTTTAGATTGAGATTATGACATTGCTTACATCTCTGGAAAATAGCTTTCTGCATCTATAATGTTGCCTATAGAATTGGCCTTATAATTGAATTGTATTGCAGTAAAATTCACTATTGGTAGAGACTAATTACTCAGTTTTATCCTACAATTTCCTATATTCTAAGGTGAAAAAAGAGAAAAAGCTGCACCTTTTTTTGCATAAACTGACCAAGGTGTTAAAGCTGCAAAGGTTTCGGGTTACACGAGACCTTCCAGCTGAGTGTTAGTTAGCCATTTGACACTACAGGCTTTGTTTTTTGGTTCCCACGCCTGGAAAAGCTTTGTGTGATTGTCTGACTGGTTGTGGACCTGGAGAGAAGCATGATGTAATTTGATGTATTAGGGGAAAAAAGAGTGATTTATTCCACATGTGGCTGCAGGTGGGTGGAGGCGGGGACCGAGTGTGTATTCCCCCTCGTACTTTATGCCATTACTATTGTTAAACTTCCTATCTTATCTTACGCCCTTCGACTCCAAATCAAATCAAATCCCTTCTGTTCTCAATCCTCCTGCACTCTTGTTACATCAGAAGTCTCGCCGTATGGTTTGAAACGATTAGAGCATGGAAGGGACGTCTGACAACACGGTGATGATACTGATATCGCCGGAATGCTCTCCTGTCCGATTAGCTCAGCTTGATCCCTGCAGGGCCCCGTCACTGTGTTCAAATGTGTTAGATACAAAAAGCACAAAGACAGATTGTGTTCTCCTCTTCTTCTTCTTCTTTTTTTTTTTGGTACCGATTCAATTACTTGGTTTTTACCCGTGGGAAGATTGCGGAAATTTCCCAAAACTAAACAATTTCTTTCTCTTTTATCTCTTTCAGACAAACCACCTCACTTCACTCCAGCCCAGCCTCCTGATGGTAAGTCCTCTGTGGTTTCTTTCTGCTCACCTTCATCGGCCGTTGGGTTTCTGGGCTTTGCCTTCGAGTAATGACCACAGACAGCAGATCTCTGCCTTTGAAGCGGGGCGGCCGTATGTGCGCTTTGCCAGATTTAGCAGCTCTGCTTTCTGTTTCGACGCCGTTGGTATGGCAGGCACACGGCCAGGTCTGCTCAGGGCCTTTGAAGTACGGAGGATCTTTTGATGACTTGATTTGATCTGCAGGTAGTTTGGCTGATGTTCAGTATCTGTTACCGCAGCGGCGTTCACATCCTTCTGCTAGGGTCTAATAGGGTAATACACCCCCTCCTTTCTGCGTGTCTAACATTACTTTAGGCTGCATGAAGTTTGTAGGCCAAGGGCAAGGGCGCCATTACCTCGCCTTGTTATCTGTATGGTTTTTTGAGCTTATAAATCATTGCTATAGGTGCTGTAATGTTTCTAGTTTTGTTCTGGGATCGTAACATAAGCTGTTAATTTAAAAATAAAGTCCATTTCCAAAAACTGTAGGTCTTGGAAAGCTTTAATTGGAGGAAAACAGCTGGTTTTCAAGCTGCCGTCATGAATATTTATCAGCGGTAACACAGTGAGGCTGTGTTTTGATACTTTTTTTTATCATTTTTGATACTTACTGAAATGCCAGGGAAGGACTCCCACTAGTTTTGAAGGTGTTGCGTCATCCTACATGTATGCAGGCAACAAAAGCAGGAGGTGCAGAGAGAGAGAGAGAGAGAGAGAGAGAGAAAACACGAAAAGAAAATGTTTCTAATGATCCCAAACCCACTGATGCCAGCGACAAAAGACCACAGTGTGGGCTCGCCGAGGCTGGTTCTGATAATTGCCCAATCACTCACTCCACGACTGGTGTGGAAAGACAGTTTGTGAAGGATGTCACCTAAAAGCGAATCAGATTGTTAATGATGAAAGTAACCATCTGGCAGGGACAATAGATTGTTCGCCGTCAATGTGAAATGATTGTGGCGTTTGGATTCAACAAATGCTCGCGTTTGATTGGAGCTTTGCTCGGGTCTGCCTCACCTCCACACCTGAGGAGTGTTTTAGGATGTCTGCTTCTCCCCAGTTACAGCCACAAAGTTAAAAAAAAACAAAAAAAAAAAACACTTTAGATTCAATTGCAGCCATCCGTGTGTTTGTTTTTGTTTTAATGACAGATGCAATCGTCTTGATAAATGATTATATCTTGCAGAGGGGTTTCTATCGGCCTGCTTTTGAAGTGAATATTGCCGTAAAATGTGGCTCTCTCCACTCAAAAAGTGGAAACGGTATTCAGACAGTGAAGCATCCCATCTCTGTTTTCCATTGAGTTTTCTCCTACAAAAGAAATGAGGCCCTGCTTATTGATTGAGCCACTCATTTCCCATGTATTAAAGTTTTTGCTGGCTGAAGGGCACAGTTTGTTTCTGCACTAGTCAACCGTTTAAAAGCTGCTCCTAGCCCTTAATTACATTTCCAATAGTTCTGTAGGCTTTCCACCAGCAGCCTGTGCTGTTTTAATATGCCAAGCAAAACAAAAAAGCAAAGTCTCCAATCAGTGGGGGTAAGCCTGCCCTGTGGGACCCAGTTTCTCTGGGTCATTTAATGCTGAAGAGATTAGTTAGACAATTAGGAGTTGGCCCTGAATACGGCAGAGGGCCATTTTTTTGTAGACGTGTGGTTTTAGTAGTAGTCGAGGGGTTATTTAGGAGATGCTTCAGAGTGCTAATAAAGCTCTGTCATTTCTCAAATCTGCTTCAAAGAGCACTGGGCGCGTTCTACTGAACGTGTCCTCAGAGCCAAGGACGCTCCACTCCCGAGCACTTAATTACAGGAAATCACAGACAAAATACCAAGGAGCCTGAATTTTTAAACCAGTCTAGTTTGTCTCTGAAACGCCGTTGATGAGACGTCCTTATTAGTGCGGCGAGTTTCTGCAGAAAGTCGGGAAATTTGTTTTGCAAAACAGAAGGAATCGTGGGGGACAGGCTGGGAAAATATGCAGGTTTGGCGAAAACAGAAGCAAGGCTCTTAGATGATGTGTTTGGTGTGCGCCACCCACAAATAGCTGACAAATCCTCTCTCCAAAGAATGGCCTATAATCACCAGTCAAAAAAGTAACAAAAGTCATAAAGCAGCCTTTAATTAGGCACTTTCTTTGAAAGCTCAAAGGAGCAGTTTCTCAGCTCTGGCCATAGTCATTATTGCCTGTCGTCTCCTGATAATAAAACAGTTGTTGCGTGTTTAGCCAAAGCTAGAAAGCTCATGGAATTTGCAGCTTGAGGGATTAATATTGGACTTCGGAAATTAGGGTTGGCTGAGAGAATGTTTGATGAATGAGGCTTTGGCCTCAAGCTGTTAAACGTCCATATTTAGAAAACACAGAGAACACTTACCCACCGGTCAAGGACGCGGTGCAGGAACGAGGTCCTGATAGCCATCAATCACCAGCTAACGTCGGGCTCACGATGGGTTGTTGATTCAGGCCAAAAATAGTTGTAATCGAACAGAATAGATCTGCCTCTTGACCTCTGTCTCCAAGTCTTCATTTGAAAAGAAAAAATCTCTGAAGATGGCTCTCTGGAGGTTCGGCCTTCATTTTGTCCAATTTCAGCCTGAGGTAAGTGACTAAACAAGGGCCAATCAAGATTCAATATAGAGCAGAGACTCCTCAGAAAGGAAGTGTAATGGAAGAGTCAGGCCTTAGATAGTTCAGAGGTCTCTTGTGACTGCAGCCGTCTTCAGCACCACTTGCCCAGCGAGAGCCCATTTACAGGGAAGCTTTCAATTTCACATTTGTCACTGACAGGTCTCTCTGGAGGACGCTGCTCACTGACAGTCAAAATAAACTCCTGGCCTGAAATGTGATTTGATCAGAGATGGTGGGATGCCTGTAAAAAGTGCCAGCAGGCTCACTTACACTTTGGAAAACATCACCCACAACTGAGTCTGCTGCACCTTTGGGAGAATACAGAGAACCAGGAGCTCCACTCCCATTAACAACCCCCCCCAGATTTGGGGAAAACACACACATAAAATCTGTAATTTATTCTGCCAGAGCCGTTCCCTGTGTTCTTGACAGTAAGCCCGACTTGGAGAGAGGCAGAATTAATTATGACTCCTTGGCCTATCTTAATTAAATCTTTTCACATCATAGATTTCACACAACAGACGCAAATTATCTACCTCATCTTTCAGCTGAGGTGGGGTGAGGGGGGGGGGGTGCTGGCTGAGAATGTTTCTCATCAAGATATCCAAAAGTATGCTAAAGTTTCCTCTCACGGATTATAATTCAGTGTTTTTGCGTTCAGCTTTAACGGAGAGGAGCCCATTAGTCCAGTTTAGTGGAGGCTGGTGGGACGTTTGACCAGCCTTGACTTTATCAGGAGGAAGTTTGTTGCCCTCTTAAAACACACAGAGCTCTCGAGCTGCTGAACTTTGTGTCCTTGGATTTGTCGGCCCGGTTACATGTCAGCGGACTCAGAACATGCTAACACGACTCTCTAATGAGTTACTAAGCAGCTATGTAGAAAAGAAAGACAACCGGTAGAAATTATGATGGGTTTCATTCCAACTACTGCTTAAAAAAAAAGAAGAAACATTTATAAATGCTTTTCTATAAAGCCCATTAGTAATTCGGAAATTACTTT
Source organism: Callopanchax toddi (assembly GCA_006937965.1). NCBI lineage: Eukaryota > Metazoa > Chordata > Actinopteri > Cyprinodontiformes > Nothobranchiidae > Callopanchax > Callopanchax toddi. The sequence goes on along the minus strand of SSNR01000052.1, from coordinate 226,667 downwards.
TGTACAAAATGTCTGTTTTGATGTATAGTCTATAAAAAAGAGAGGGAAAGATAACCAAGATCAAAAGAAATGTTAAAGCTGTTACCAGTGGTGCATTATGGTCACCATGGTAACCACATACATGCCACTTATTCCTTAACAGGACCTTTTCTGAGGCGAGAAAACTGAAATTCAGGTGAGATATTAAACCTCAAATGACCAATTACAAAAAAACATTAGTAACAGAAAAAGCTTCTGAGCTATAAGCGGTAGAAGGGTTTAGACTTGTAGACACAGGTCTACATCAGTGGGTCTAAAGGGGTTTATGACACTTTAAAATGACCCTTTACTTACAGGTTAGAAAAGTCCGAGCTGAAACGTAAGGATTTAGTAGTTTGGAGGTGTGATTTCTGCGTTCTGATTAGATTTTATAGAAAACCATAGATCTATGGCAGTGAGAGAGACTCTGGGTGAAACATTTAAGATGAATACAAAATGCGAATTTTTTGTGGAGTAAAAAAAGTTTGATTGCTATTATATTTGTAAAGTTTAGACTCTAAAATTACTGTGTGGCATCATCAAACTCATTTGAACATTCCATTGCATAAGCTATGATTTTGCAAAAACCATAAAACATGTGGAAATGCCAATCCAGTTCTGTAAAGTGTCCCTAACCTGTTTAAACTTTGAATGATGCTTTTACTGTGAAGTCTACCTGAGCTGTAGCTCTACGAAGAGGGCTGGGATTATCTTAGTCTTGCCAAATTCTATTGTCTGTGGAACATTTTTTATAGTTTTTACAAATTTTGTCCACTCTGCACGATGTAGTACAAAGAGTCATAGCACACTCCAAAGCTGCAGGAGGAGGGGAAGCAAGGTGAGATTAATTGGAGAATAGCAAAAAGGATGATGCAGTCTGCATGCCATGGCACCCTTCAAAATGCTGTGGCGAACTTTGGTTGAACAACTTTAGGGTGAATAACTCCATGCAGTCGAAGGGCTCACTTGTAAAAAATGTCAGATGATGCCGTATCAAGGTCTTGAAACTCATCTACTTTTACACAAGTAGTCTTCTCTTTACAGTCAGAGGAGTCACCTTGTTCTGGACATTAAAACTTGTCCGCACTGGCTTCACTTTTCTGGCCCCGAGGCTGCGTCCATCCTTTATACAGAGTTTCCACTCGGGTTCGCCTCACCCCACCTGAGCTCACCCCGTATCGATCTGCCAAGATAGCTTAGAAGCAGCTGTCCAAAGAGAGAAAAACAGCATTTGCTAGAGAGGAGAGAAGTGAGTGGGCCCGAGTGGTAAAAGTGCAGCACTATTTGCTTTTGATCCCCTTGACAGGGAGTAATTGTTTATGTAGTTAGCAGTGCAGTTTTTTTTATATGCCTGGCAGCTGTGAATGCAACTTGACTTATTGATAATGCTGGTGATTCAGGGACCTTGTCAGGCTGCAACCTGGAAGCTGTTCGGGCCGTTTCTGTTAGTCGTGTGCAAAATCGTGGTTAAGAAATTTGCAGCTTCAACTGAATCCTGTAAATGTTGCCAAATTTTCCAGCCTTCAACCCAAATCGTGAAAATAGCTTCGCAGTGAAGTCTTTTTATAATTATTTCCTTCAAACTGTTTTTGATTGGCCTCTCGTTTTCCTACAAGATTGCAGGCAATGAAAACATTAAGCTGAAGTAGTAAATAAAAAGTAGCCGGATATCTGGAGGATTGACAGCAGCAGCATAAACAAAACCCCACCGACTGCATGAACCCGAGCGATCTAATTAATAGAGTCTGACTGCTTACCCAGGCTCTTATCACTCAGCGTGGGGATGCAGGGGGAAGCCGAGAGCCCTCCCTTTCTCAGCTCTTTGTCATATATTGGAAGTAATTAGCACAGAGAACCGCTTAACGTCACTATAAATGAGCTCGCTATGTTCTTCGCATGTTGATGGTGGAGCAGTGAGAGGCTGTGTTTTTCATTAACACAGCAGAGGGTTGTGTTAAATCGGAGTCGCCGCTCGGCGTTGAGCCGTGATGGGCAGGCGGTGATTTAATCGTTGGGTTGGTGTTGTCAGAAAATAATCAAACGAGGAAGTGTAACCAACGTGACGAGTTTCACTGTCAGGTTGTTAATTAGGGGGGAAATAAGAGGCTCGCCGTGTCGACATGTTTTTTGAACAATATTTTGCTGTGATGCCCTGCTGCAGAGTCCTGCCGTCGGTGTGTGTGTGCTCGTCATCTTTTTTTTTTTTTTGTATTAAGAGGTGAAAGTCAGATGAGCATTTTGCTGGGAGAAGACAATATCTGCACTGTTCACGTTGAATACTGTTGTGTCTTTGTGCAAGAGTTAGAACGGCTGCTGTGAGAGTCAGACATCTGCAGTTCAGTGATCTTTTTACTGTCAAGACTCACACACACACACACACACACACACACACACACACACACACACACACACACACACACACACACACACACACACACACACACCAGCTTTACTCGCTGAACATTTCACCCCTTGCTTCTTGTTTTTCTTCGCTCAGCCAGAAACACTGTTTACTGATTGCAGTTGAACCTCAGGATGTGTGTGAGCGCCTGCACACACACACACTAACACACACACATATTACAGAAAGCCTAACATCCGATTTTACAGTTTGTATCAACCTTTATCTGAGGCTGGTGTGTGTGTGTGTGCTGTCAGGATGTGTGTGTGTGTGTGTGTGTTAACTTTGAGAAAACTTTGTACGTGTGGTCCTTGGGAGCGCTCATGGGCATGAATGGGAGGAAACTATCCATTCTGAACCTCAGCCATGACCCTGACTCTCAGCCACATGCTGACACACACTTTTACACACACACACACACACACACACATACATACACATTCAGGCGCCTATTAAAGCTATATAAAAGTATATGTGGATGACCTGATTGCTGCTTTTTTCATATTCCAAACTTTACAATTAGTTTGTTTTGATTCCATACCAGTACGTTTATCAGAGGTTGTCATGACAACCCCACATCCAGCTACTTTCGGACCGACCCTCGTAAACAGTCTACTGCTCCGTCTGTACGGGTAGGAAATCTCACCCACCCTGTTACTCTCTGTGGGTGTTGTTTTTGGTTTTTCTGCAGTCGTCGTCATCCCTTTTCGTTTCTAAAAACTGGAGGCCTGACGTCAACCAGAATCTGTCCAAGTGTGTGTTTGTGTGTGTGTGTGTAATGCGTGAAAGTATGTGTTTTGCTCCACTGGACACAATTACAACACGGTGACACACGGAGCAGCAGCATGTCAGTGACACCGTTTATGCACTGCTAGTTTATTTTCACAACACAGAGCAGTACGTGCACACGCGCACACACACACACACACACACACCCTGCCTCGGTTTGGGTGTGCGCTTCTGGACAGAGTGCTGAATGTGCCCTCTCGCTGAGCTTTAATAAGATTTATGATAGCAGAGAGCGAGACAGAGTGCAAAAGATATTGAGACAAAGAGAGAAATAAAAAGGAAAGAGACTCTAAGTCACTGTTATATGGATGTTTCTGTTCTGGGGTTTCTCTCTGTGAAAGGAATATTTATATACTGAGGCGGGCTGGTATGTAAGGCATGATGGAGGGTAATGACACACCACTGTGCTTCCACTCTTGTCAAGTAGCATTTATGCTAATCACTACAGCATTTCTGTCTTTTATATGTATTTATACATGTAGGAATACTGATTTGAGATCATGCAGGAACCCCCAGTCAGAAATGTACTTTTGTCTGCAGACAGAATGTTAGATTTTGTCGGGGTATTTATCACCCACCACCACTTTCTTTTCCTGATGTGTGTTTTTCTGTTAGCCAAATGTCTCATGAATCACCCACCAGATTTTAATAAAGCTCTCAGAGAGTGGTTATTAAATGAACATCCACAACTCATTAAGTTTTCACGTCAGCTCATTTCATGAAGGCCACTACAGCCAATGGACTTTAAAATCACAAAAATGATCATAACTCAATCAATATTATAGGTACTGAGCTCAAATCTGGTGTCATAAAAGCTAAGAGTCATCCCCAAAACATAACCAAAGTAGGTCTGCACAATATATTGAAAAATAATAGTCATTCAGTGTTTACATGCACCTCAGAAAACTGAACTACTGCCGTAACTTGTCAGAAGTTCTTCTTCTTCTTCAGCAAGACTAGCGTGTTAGAACTTGATCTAATCGTGCTAAAACACCCAGATAATGCGGTAGGAACTTAATTTTATCTGCATGTAAACAGCTCAGTTGTTAGACGCCCCCCTTCCAGACGTGATGAGATTGCAGAAGCGGGATTACAAACAAATCAGTAGTGGTAGAAAAAGATGGCAGCAAATGGGCTCTATGGTGGCGCAGTGGTTAGCACTGTTACCTCACAGCAAGAAGCTCACTGGTTCAAATCCCAGCTGTGGCCTTTCTGCGTGGAGTTGCATGTTCTCCCTCCGGTTTCCCCCACAGATCACAACATGCCCTATAGGTGTTGTATATGTAAGTCGCTTTGGATAAAAGCATCAGCTAAATGAATAAACAAACATGAGCGCTCGATCTGTGCATTTTTGGACTGATGACGAAACAGAATTCCTGTTGATTCAACTTGAGGAGTTGAACATAAAAGGGCGCTTGTCGCCACCTACTGTAGCAAAGTGAAGAGTTCGGTTTTCTAATGTACATGAAACTAGGATGAAGGCTCCCGGTTTATTAACATAGATCAATGTAGATGTGCATGTAGTCACGCTGTCTGTGATGTCAGCATGTGCTTCCAGTGTTTACTGGTTAAGAAATGGCAACAACAAAAAAAAACACAGTCTAATGAGTCAGGACGTTGTACAAGATGGCAAAAACTTTCCCCTAATGCCGTAATTTACGCCGGTCAGAGCATATCTGTTTGAGCAGTGCAAGATAGTTTTGGGGGTTTTTTGTACATAAAAAGTGGTGTTCAAGGTCTGGATAAAACACTGTGTTTTACGCCACTCAAAAGAACACGTTCAAACCCGTCCTGACTCAATAAACATTGTTTTTTTTTTGCCATTTCTTAACTTGGTGGGTTGGAAAAGGGATATTGTTGTGGTGATTTTGGCTTGCCATAACCACAAGGAAAAACATGGCTAATCTCTATTGTCACTGCATGCTTCACTATTGTCCATTTATCACATGTGATATCATCATCGCAGCATTAAGCATGGTCATCAAACATCGCAGGTTTTCCTCATATCATGCAGCCCTAAATCAAGGCACTACACACGGCACACGGTCCTTATTTCAAACTTTGCCATTAACTGTTGGAGTCAACCTGAATTTGGGAGTCTTATTTAAAAGATAAAGAATTGTTGAGTTATTTTGAAGGGGCACACAGTTTATAAACTGTGCAGACCTGAGCCTGAATGATTCCAGACTGAGCTGAAAATTGTCTTTCTGCCTGTTTGTCAAGAGTTGAATGATGTTCCGTGCACTCCCTTTCTCCCTAACGCCTTCTTTGTTTGTATTTTTGTTTACCTTCTGTCCATTTAACTCATCATTACATTACATTTCCATTACTTCCCCCCCATACACCACAGGGATTGTGTGCACAAAAGAGAACAAATAACGAATTCATTTAGTATTCAGTCAGCCTCGCACGTCCACCTGCCTGCTCATTTCCATAATGATTGAGCGACAGAAAGAGAAGGAGAGAATAGAAATAATACAAAGAATTGATGGCAATTTCAGCAATTTAGCAGTTGCACTTATTTTTTGGGTGCAAATAGGAAGTTACTTTCCGTGTTTACAGACTGTACACAGTGAACGAGCGTGTACGCCTCGAGGTGTGTGTGCAGCTCTGTAATTGTGATTTTTTTTTTTTTAAGTGTGGAACAGTTGAGTTTTAGCAGTCACCGAATGTGACGAGCACATAAACAGAAAGCCCTGTGAAAAATGTCAAAGGTTTTCTATAATAAGCCAACATCCGGCTGGTGTGCGCCTCTGTCTTTGCTCAGCAGCACTCACTGAGCTGAGCTCGTTTTTCCACTGGAGCTCCGTGCACCCCAGTACTCTCTGTAACGCCATAATTAGCGGTCGGTGTCACAGGAGTCAAACGTTGTGTGTTTTCGTGCATGCGAGGCATCATGTGAGCCCTGTGTGAACTTAAAGAGCGGCTTCTTTTTCTGAAAACGGTAGTTTGGTCCGACCTCTTTTTTTAGGTCGGGGTTTGAGGTTGTAACACGCAATTTTCATGGCAACAGTTTTTTTTTTCTTTTTTAAGTGGAATAAAAGGATGTTTGGGGGAGGTTATTTCAAGCTTTTAAAGGTTCTTTTTTCCACAGCGTGTGTCTTTAAGGAAGCTGGAATAAAACTGTAGGAAATCCAGAGTTGGGTTAGCTGCCGATTTAAAGCCAGTTAAAACATGCATGTTTCCCTAAACTGGGAAAAGTTACAGATGTGTGCCAAAGGTCTTGCAACTCACCCAAACCCCAGCAAACATTTCAAGTCCTTTTGGAAACTCCTTTGCAACCCACTGAGATCCTGGCATCCCTCTTGTGACTTCTACTAATGTTTAGTCCCTTCTAAATGTTCCATGTCTTTACAAATTCCTTGACAGTTTACTCAACTTGTGCACCGTGCATCAAATAACCACAAAGTTTATGGAACTGCACACACACACACAAACGAAGACATCTGCTGCACACATGTGGAATACTGCAGCGAGATCTCACACTTGTAGGAAACAAGGCCTTTAGTGTGAGTCTCTCCACATGTGAAATGAATTAGCTGTGACATCTCCCACTGGTGTTAGACAGCTCCTATCTCCAACAGCTGCCTCGTGTCACTATACTGCAACACGCTCTTCTTACAGTAACTAATCAGCCATTCCACAAACTGAAACTCTATCTAAAGTGGAGTGGCATCTTATTATTCAAGGAAATTACCTCTTTAGTGTTTTTTTCTGAACTGAATGAAACTAATTTAAAACTTCATCAAGATGCAGCATCTGATTCAAGGACACGGTAATGAGTGGAAGTGCTTTAGGTTGCTATTCTCATGCATGTGCACCTGTGACAGCCGTGGCTGGAGGCAGTGTGTTTTAGATCAGCCCGATTATGGCGAACATATCTCCTAAAAGCCGTCTTTCAAATTCAACATAAACACTTGGCACTTCTGGCTGATCTGATTCAAATCTGTTGGATCTATTAAAATGTTTGGCTGCAACTCGATAATTCGATGGATGGCAATGGTTGAAAATAACTTCCCAACCAGAAGTTTAACAATTAAATCTGGATGAATATGATTTGAATTTTGATTATTCTAATATTTTAAAGTTTTAGCATTTCTTGGAGGAGTGCATATTGCCTGCCACCTTTCAAACCAGACTTTTAATCTTAGAGCGTCTTGAGAATTTATGGGGTTATTGCTATTTTACTAAAAAATGTTAAAAATAACATTATGCACAACCTTATGCAAGATGCTGCATGCTCTGTTAGCTCTTGAGGCCTGTATTGTGCTTCACTCTCAGCTACAACCACAACAAATATTAGCTCAATATCTACAAAATGGGCCGACTCAATGCCCTTTTTATGTTTGCTGAGGTTGATTAGCTGTGGTTGCCATCTTGAATCAGGTTGATTCCAAAAGTTAATCAGTTGTAGATGTACATGCAAGGGTTTCTTTCTGAGAATTTCATTAAAATCAGTTCAGTAGTTCATGCTAACACTGCAGGCGAATTAGTACACATACACAGACAAAAACACGTCTACAAACTTAGCTCTGCTGAGTTTTTCTTTTTGTTTTGGCAGTGCGTAGCCCTCTGATTGGGTATGATCATTTTCTTTCCTCATGCATTTCTCTTAAGCACAGTTTAAATTGCCTTCCTGAACCACATATATATTCACACTTCTTCCTGTTACGTGCAAGGACCCCCATCTGTGGCTGCAACCTTCTGATTTGTTTTTGTAGTAGTAAATACCAACGTGTCTGGTGAATAATAAGTATGTATATCTAATTCAGTCTATTAGTCATAGACGCAGCTCATGCACGGCAGTTCAGTAGAGGAAACAGAGGTATAAACAGGCTCTTGTGCCACGATGGCAACGCCGACTAACTACAAGTTAGAAGAATCTCCAGAAGAATGTGATGGAGGAGAGGAGGAAGGACGGCTCTGTGGTTAGAAAAAAACGTCTTCTATTTAGAGCTCAGCATCAAGAGGGGAGGGAAAGGAAGTAACGTTGGAAAACTTTAAATAGCCAGTGCTGTTCTGGAAAAAAAAAGGTAATTAAAAAAAGTTTTTCATTAGTTTTGGGAGCCGTTGCCAAAAAATAAGTAAAATGTTGACACTCTGTGTGTAATAAAGCCAGAAAAATCAATGAGCAAATCTAGTTAGGCTGAAATAAAAAGGAGAGATAGATTGAGGGGGAAAAAGGTGATGAATGGGTTGAAGAAAGAAAATGATGTGAAGAGAGTAATATAAGGGTGACTGGAACAAAAAAAAACACAGGAGATTAAGGGCAAAGCAGGTTAAGGATAAACTTAAATACAGAGATTATGAAGGTATCATTATACAGAAATTGACCTGGACTAAACTTCGTCTTGGATTTATCTTCCTCCTTCTTATTTTTGAACCTTCCTCCTTTTAGCTGAAATCCCTTCCCCTTTGCCCCGGCCCTGAGGGCTTGTCAGCCTGGGGGCAAGACTTTAGCACCTTTAGTGTGAAAGTTAGAGCGTGCGTTTGTCTGAAGTAGATAAAGAAATTTAATGAAACTCAGTGTTTCACACAGACTAGTGTCCCCTTTTCAAGGTTCTAGGTATCTTTATTATCCCCAAGGGGCCTCTTGGTTTACAGCTGATGGTGAAACATTAAAAAGCCCATCAACAATAGCACACATAAACACTCTCTGCACTTACATGTTGTCATTTATGAGGCTGAAAGCTGATGGAATAAAAGACTTTAGAGATTTCTTTCAACCTGCAGTAGCTCAGCGGTCCACTTCTCTGTCACATCTAAGGTCATCTTCAGTGATGGATTACTTTAAATAAAGAATAACAATCAGTTTGATCCAGCCAAGAGTCTGTGCTCAGTTGTGTCCTGTGCATTTAAGTCCACAGAGGGCGGGGCTTCGTTTAGGCACTCAGAGCCACATAACACTCATCAGTCCCCTGAGAGAGCATACATTTTCTCTTGTTTAAAATGAGACTTTTATTTGCCAGCAGAAGCACCAAACAGAGGGGGAGAAATGTGCAATTACCTCTGCGCCATGCTGGGTTCATCTGATGCTACGATTCAATCGTTCCTCCCCCCCAACCACTTCCATTACAGTGTAGCTGCAAGGGACAGGAACTGGTTTAGGCAGTGATGTGAAGTTTCATATTATTGTTTTTCAACCGGTGAATAATTTGTTGCTTTTTTCTTACCCTCAAATCTCAAATCTGTAGGTTTTTTAATTTTATTATTCAAGCTAATGGCAGCTGCACACACTGCCAAACATACCCTAAAGCTGCTTCAATAACCAATGTGTTACTGAGGTTGATTAGTTAAGTAAGTAAGGCTTTACTTAAAAAGCTCTTATCAAGATTAAAATCACAAAGTGCTGCACAGAAGAAACAATAAAAGACTTTAACACAGTGTTGTTTATGGCAGCCACTTTTGTTTTAGTCTTTTGGACTAAAATGCTGATTAGTCTAGTTTTAGTTTGCGAAAACTCAAAAAGGTTTTAGTCAGTTTCAGTAAAAAGAAAAAAAGTAATGATCTTTAACAAAATAATTTAGGTCAATAAGTTGGAAATTAGAAACACTCTCATCAATCAAAAGTACCATAAACCGTTTTGGTATTTATCAGGAAAAGTAATGAAAAACATCCCAAATAGACAAAACTATAATAACTAAAGCATTCAATCAACACTATAAGTACTGGTCTAACGTTCAGCCATAATGGGTAACAAAGACATGTCATAAAGACATAAAATCCCTCATCAGGATAAAAGCTCGTTAGCCTAGCCTTTAGCTCATCTGTGGTTTGAATGCGTCAACGTAGCGCCACGTTTTTAGTAAAACAAAAGAAACAGTTTACTAATAGTAAAGTTCATCCCCAACACAATAAAATGATGCTCGGAGTTCACATGATTGACAGAAAAAAGACTCAGAGTTCATCCAAATAATTAGTCTTTAAAATAAAGCTCAACTGAGTCAATAAACTTCAGACTAAAGAGGAGAGAGTTCCTACGTCCTGGGGCTACTGTTAAGAAAGCCCTGTCACCTTTATGTGTTCAGCCTTGTATGAGGGACATCCAGCAGGCCTTGGTCACATGACCTTAGAGCGACCTGTGGGGGATTGTCAAGAGGAAGATGAGCGACACCAGGTCCAGGAATGCAGATGACCTGAAGGCTGCTATCAAATCAACATGGGCTTACATTACAGCAGTGCCACAGGCTGATCGCCTCCATGCCATGCAACACTGATGCTACAACTCATATAAAAAGGAGGCTCAGCCAAGTGCTGAGTGCGTAGAAATGACCAGACTTTACAGACAGATATTTCTGTTTAAAATATCCTGTTTTAATTGATTTCATGCAAGACATAATTTTGGGTTTTCATCATCTGTAAACCATAATCATCAACATTACAGGAGATAAATATGTCTCTCTGTTTGTAATGAATCATCTGGTCACAACAAGTCCTACTGGTGTTCTGACTGTTTAGCACCGTTAAGTTTGACTTTATGTCATGTTTGGGCCTGGATCCTGATTTTTCCTGGTTAATGTAACTCAGCTCTAGTTGACCCGTCTGCTGAACAGTGACCAGGGCAGATGGAACTGGTTAAAAAGCAGCATCTGATTGGTCACAGTAGTCCTCCTTTATAAAGATAAGAGGAAATGATTTAGTGACACAGCTTCACAGCTTCTCTCACACACACATACTGCTATTAGTATGCACCAGCACACTCTCTAGTCAATGCAGGTAAACAAACAGGGATTGCTATTTATCAAAGGATTTCCCATAAAGCTAATGATAACTAGTCCTGCTGCTTGCTAACCAAACACATTCCATCAGCAAACTCAAACCAGCTCAGATTGGTCCTTTCCTCTTTACCCTGGCACATGTGGAGCAAACAATAATACACAATGACTTATGTTTCAATCTAGGTCTGTGTGCACTGAAGGGTTTGGGGATCTCCATCAGTCCCAGTCATACATACAAGCCACAATCTGCAACATTTCCCTGTAAATATATTTCTCTTGTTCCTGCTCCTGTCTGCGGCTCCTAGATTTCACTCTGTGAATCCTTCATCCTGTCTCTTACCATAAAAAGGGGTTTTTATTTCTTGTCCTAAACACAGTGGAAAAGTCTGTCAAGTGGGAAATGATGTGTTTTTCATGCAGAAAACAGAAGACGATCTGAGTATCCGATGGTTGATGTTAAGTTTTAGACTGGAAACAAGAACTTACTTGAAGGAGTGATACATAAATCTAGAGAGACGTCAATCTTTCACACTTTAAGCCAAGTCTGACAAAGTAGCAGCTCAGTTGTTATTTGCTGCTGCAGCAAAAAAAAAAAAGAACCAATCAGGTGTCTGCTGCTGATTGTGATCAGTAAAAGTGAATTTATGTCGAAGGTCACCAAGCCAGAACAATACGTAAAACTGCCCTATACCTGGTCACTGATTGTTAAAACTTTGACTTCCAAACTGTTTAAGTTCCCATTTCCCCGATCCTTTCCATTTCCATCACTGAACACATTATGCTAATGGACAGAAGCCCTGCTCTGTCAAAGAGCTGCTGTTGCTTTTAGAGGGAGTGTTCACATTCATCAAGTTTTAATGAGCCAGCAGAGAAATCATCAGAGACGCCGCGCGCTCCGCTCCGTCCTAGAACACTCTGCTGAACTCCACGCAGGTACAACAGGACCTTCAGCTGGAGGATGTTTTATGTAACAGAAGGCTTTCAGTTTAGATTAATAAACGGGATCAAAACTGCCTCATAATCAGAATTAAAAGCAAAAAGCTGCTATTTAAGCATCAACTTCTGCTGCAGACAAACAAATAATGAGGGATAGAAAAACAGCTCTTTTTATTTTTAAATCTTAATATAAAATCTCGTTTATTTGTGCTTTATTTAAGTCATTCTCTGAGCTCAAACGATCATTTATTAATGCAGACCACACCTATCAGGAAAGGCAAAGATGCCAAAAAAATAGGAGGGGACGCTGGTGTTATTTTTGCCAGGAGTTCAAGTGGCTTTGTGGTTAAATGGAGAGCCTTGACCCCTCTAAGTATTGCTAAAACACCAAGATAACGGCGGTGCAAGGGGAGGGTGTGAGGATTTGTCACATCAGGACTGAGGGATGTGCTGCTGTGGTGTAGGTGTGACAGGGAGGGGATTCGATTACTAGGAGAAGTTACATAATACTAAAGGTGCCAGTGGAAGTAGACTATCAAAAAATGTCTTCTATGTTTTCTCCTCACAAACGTTTAAAAAGTTGATAGAAATCCAAATAAGATGCTGACAAAGTTAAGACGCAAATCAGGTTGAGAAAAAAAAGTGCAATTCAACCAATAAATACAATATTGTTTTATATTTAACTTAATATGAATGTTTGTACCACTGCAGTGGACAGTACACTGCATTCTGGGATACAGGAGGGAACAATAGCTACAGAGAAGCTCCTAACTAGCTGAATGTGAGCCGAGGGATCATTTAAGTGGACAAACAAAATATGTAGCCTCTCTGATTTTTGGGCAGATGACTAGATTTATCAGCTCTGACTCATAAAAACAACGAGGAGCTCAAACTGGTGACAGGCGGATCAGAGAGCGGGGGTTGGTGACCAGCTGAGAACATTCTTCTTCCTGTTTTTTACTTCTAGTAGTCCCGCCTCCAGACACATCTGACCAATGAGGAGACTGAACGATGTCAATAGTTTGTGGGGAGACATTTTCATTTGCATTTATTCCCTGTGTGAGGAGAAAACCTGAAGCACAGATGACTTGTGTCCTTTGAGTTCTGTTAAAGTTGAGCCTCAGTTCATTTCCCTCTCTCCCCAGCTGCCTCTCATTCTGTTGATTACCCTCACCTGTTCCCAGTTCCACTAATCACCATGCCAGTATAGTTAAACCCTTTGGTTTCTTTCACATGTTGTCAGATCCTCCTGTTGTTTCCACTCTTATTACTCTAGTTGTGGGTTTATTTTCTACCTGTACTCCAAAGATTTTGCTGCCATGACAGTTTATTTATTTATTTATTTATTTAATGGTTTTTTTTTTTTGTCATTTTGAGTTCAGTACACATCACTTTGCCTCCTTCCTCCATGTTTGGATTCTCTCACCCCAAACACTGGCAGACTTAAACCTATAAACTGATTTATACCAATGAAATGAATTAGGTATGGGAGCACACTTAGACAAATCCAATTAACAGGAAAAGTCACCTTATGGAGCTAAACCCTACAGGTCCAGTAGACCTATTTCACAGCAGCCTTTCTGATTTGCAGGAGTAGAGGAAACAGGTGTGTTGAGATATGGTTGCAATCCATTTAGAGAAAGCCTGGTTTACATGGCAAGAATTATAGCAATTTTAAGAACAAGAGAGACACCCACATGGTGATAAAGAGTCACGGATATACCAGTTTTGGTCCTAAAGCGCGTGGTGTGCGGCCACATGGCAAAGACAACACGCCTGACGCGAAACCGATTTCACTCTTGAACACTTCCAGGTTTGACAAAAACTCCCACGAAACCTCTCGAGCAGAAAACATGGCGGACGAGGAGGATTTTCGTGCAGTGTGCTTCCGTCACCTCGCTCTCTGATTGGCTACACGTCACATTCATGTCAGGATTGAGGTAGTGCAGGAGCCAAATGCAGAGGACGGAGGCAGGAACAGGTGAGGTAAAACCAAAAAGCTTTATTGCAGGATGAACTCAGGAGACACATGAAGCTGGGGTACAACACAAGGAACCGACCAGGAGTGACTGAGCTAAACAGCATAAAAAGAGAGGGAGCTAATTAAGTAGACGAGACACACCTGGAGGGGATTAGTGCAGGACACAGGAGGAGGAACACAGGCACGAACTGGACACCAGGGGGCAGAATATGACAATTCAACAGGCAGCACACTCATATGTCCTCGAGGCACACACACTGGGATATCAAGACAAGACAACATGTTGAATATTCCAGGTTTGTGATCGGAGACGTCCCAGCGTCCTTCAGAGGAAACCAGAGCACACATAACACATCACACACGACAGGAATGTCTGATAAGATCATCTTTAGAGCCATTACAATATTCAGGGCCTTGTTAAGATTGTCGGAAGGGCAGAATTGGGTCAGCTTAATTATCTTGAACCAGGCATTAGCAGTTTTACGAAACAACCATGGTGCACAGCTACAGGAGTGGAATGCAGTCCTCGTTAAAACACCTGTGCTTTCACTACTCTTGCAAGTCAAAAAGCCTTCCATGAAAAAAAGATTACACGAAGCACAGATACACTGGATTCCAGGTCAGCGTAGCCAGACCAACTCTTTATCAGTCTGATCTGATCCACACAATTTCAAACCATTAAAAATGTCAGAGTGTGAGTCCAAGGCTGCAGACAGACTGAAATATTTTAGATCAAAGCTAAAAGTTTGATAAAGAAAATAAAATGCTGACAATGCAGCCATCAAAGCCTAAACAAGGGCAAACTTCAGGAACACAAAGAAATCTACTGGGAATGGACCAGCACAGAGAAACTGGTGAAAAGAGCTAATGAAGAAAACAGACAGCTGAGAAACAAAGGACTTTTAAACAGCTGTGAGTGTGATTGGTGAGTGAGGGCAGCTGATTGGACAGAAGGTGAGTAGTGAGGAGGAGGAGGGGAACAAATACAGTAAATATATAAGCAAAAACTCAAGTGGTGCAATGAAAATCAATAAGAAAAGCAGGCAAAGCTAATGTGGTTCTAAATATAAGGAACCAAACAAAACCCTAAACACTGAAATGAACAAGGAGCATAACTAACAGCAAGGTTAGGAGCACTTTAGGCCTGACATAAATACTGTATTAGTATTCACACAACTCCATGAAATAACACACTGCAAAAACCAACAGATTGCATCGCATTTACTTCAATCCCAAAACAACGTACAGTATTGGTGTAACGTCACAATATTTGTGCAGACATTTTTATCAATCATTCCTGGAAATTTCAGAAAAATTGCTCGAGAAAGAAGAAAACCAAAATGAAAACACTTGTTTTTTTGTTGTTGTTGGGTCCGATTGTAATATATGTTAGTTTAGAAACACGATGATGTTTTTAAACTCCCCCCACAATAAACTCCTCATCCCAATTTGACATCACAGGATGTCAAATTAGTCTAAAAATGTACCAAAGATAAACACGTTGTAATAATAAACACTTCCACCTTTCTGATTTATCTCCTGACAGGTAAAATGTATTTATCTACAAGGTGCATAAAAGTACTGATGCTGTATTACCTCATCATTTTCATGAGATCATTCCATCTTTGATTTCCCTACATTAATGCTCACTAATAACAGATCTTTTAATCAGAGACTGTGAGTAAATTACGTATGTAAATGATTTTTAAATGAGTCCAGATTGTTCATTTTTACAGATGGGTGTAGCATATGCAGCACCTGATTCAACATGGGAATGTGTCAGCCTGCTTGTGGTGCTGAAACGTCTTTCCTGCAGAAAATTTGT
This sequence comes from Callopanchax toddi, assembly GCA_006937965.1. Taxonomy (NCBI): domain Eukaryota; kingdom Metazoa; phylum Chordata; class Actinopteri; order Cyprinodontiformes; family Nothobranchiidae; genus Callopanchax; species Callopanchax toddi. Next base: position 210,999 of record SSNR01000052.1, on the reverse strand, counting down.
CTCTGACAATTGCAGTGATCCTATTAAAGCTAGTAAACATACCAGAGAGCACAGCGAGTCAGAACCGAGTGTAAAAATTGACTGGTATCTATTGAACCTGTAATCCAGCTTTTTTTAGTCGGAACACATAAGTCATGTAGGACTCGGTGGGAAGCAAAGCCAAAAGTCAGGTTGTGGCATTTCACAGAGGTCTGTAAACTGTTTCTTATGGAGACAGTTTGAACAGCACTGGGACTTTGCATTGGGTAGTAGCACAAAGACAGAATCATAAATGAGAATCGTGATTCTTTTGCTTTTTTACGCTGAACAGAAACAGAGGCCGTCAGTGCGGTTTGAGGTTTGTGGAAGGCAACCAGATTCACGAGAATCTGTGCGGAAAAGAAAGCAACACTTCAAAGATATTTCCACATAAATATTCAGGTTTGAGTTGGAGAAAGATAAGGCACTAATTGGACCTCGGTAATGTAATTACCACCTTTCAGTTTTTGCGATAAAAAATTTATTCTCTTGATGCCATTTATTATCTCGTTTACTCTAAAGGGCATCTTGCATTATTTAATTTCAGTGTAGTTTGGTGTACACAAAAAACTTTGATGTTAAACTCCCTCTAATACACAAGGCTTAACAAATAGAATTCATACATTTATTTAGATTTGCTCATTTTTGAGTCTCTCCCTGCAGCCGCTCCGTAGAGCTGGGTAAATGGAAATGGGAGGGTGTAACCGGTGTTGTGTAGAAATAGCACCTGTAAGAAATCAAGGCCTCCTGTGAGGAAGGTAAAATTTGGTAGTGATTTGGAAATTTTTGCTATAATGGTTGAAGTGTTTGCCTTTTCTCTGCCACTTGGAGCTTAAATACAGACTGCACCAAAAGGGGGGGATTATGGTGTCTGAGGCCCAGTGTTTTGATACGCCGCGCCACACGGTTAGCTTTTTGCAGCTTATAAAAACCTCCCCATTGTCTCTGATGGGATAAAGACTCAAGGATAGTCAAGGATTATGCACGGCTGCTTCTGCATTGCATAAGCTGATATAGAGGCCCGTATGCTTTATGTGTGTTGGTGAGGCCATATGGTGCTGCCTGATGGGTCAACAGGGGACCAGCACTGAACAGGATGCGTTGTGTTATTAATACCCCAGGTGCAAAGTTGTGCAACTTCCTCAGGCCGTCATTTTTTATTTCCCTCGCCTCCGTGGAGTCAAAAACGTGCGATCTAGTCTGCGCCAGGTATTAATTCATGTTCCAGTGCTCGTGTTTGTAATTCTTTCGTTCACCGTTGACTTGCCATCCAGCACTTGTGAGGAAAAACGCAGCGTAAATAAGGCAAGTTTGAACAAACTATTTTTAAAGCGAACCCCAGAAAATGTATCAATTATTGAACACTGGCTGGAGGAGTTCTGATTGAAGAGCGAGTTGGTGTAAAGATTAATAATGAAAGAATGAAGTGTGAGGGGGGGAATGGAGACAGGTAGATGAGTGCACAGGTGATGTGTGTGTGTGTGTGTGTGTAAGAGAAAGTGGAGGTTGGTGCTGCTTGGCCTTGTCTCCTGGGTGATAATAACTCAGCCCAACACATTTTCGGACTCATTTCTCAGCACTGACACTCGGCTTGTCCAGGTTATTAGAAGGATCCTTCTAAGGTTTCGAGTCTCTTTGGTTTGAGATCAATGAAAATTTCAAAGTCTTCATATTTCAGGTTGGAAAGCTGCAGAAAATATATTTGCTTTCAACTTCTCTTCATCTAAAACTATTGTATTCATTACATTTTTCAGCAGGTTTTTGGTAGGGATGCACTGATACCGATACTGGATCGGATATCGGTGCTGGTCCAGTCCTTTTAGCTGGATCGGTAAAATTGGCCAACACTGGATCTGATATTATTTACTATACATGAACCTAATTATGAGCAGAGAAATAATGTGGCAAACTACATTACTTTACAACTCACATATTAGAAATGTTAGACATTTTTAGGTTTTCTAGTCCAAGTGATATCATGTTTGAGGTTTATTATGTCTGATATTAGAATAATTGAGCATTAGTATCGTTGGATATCAGGTATCAACCGATCCACAGTATCGGTATCGGGACTGAAAAAGCTGGATCAGTGTATCTCATTTTTTTTAAATAGTGAAAAATCAGTAAAACGTGCAAAACATGACCTGAACCCCGAGCCTCCCATGATGCATCTCAGTGGGATCTTAAGATTTAAAATGTTTCAAACTCAAACAGCCTATTTAAATGCAAATACCTTTTTTTTTTTTGGTTCAAAAAGTCTTCAAGTAACAGAAAACCTTTAACTGTTTTCACACACGGAATATTTCCCTTTGGCTAATAAATCAACTTGACATGAAAAAACAGTGGCGAGCCCCTCGAAGGCCACAAATTACAGCCAAACTGTGAAGAAATCCCATATTTTGCGGTTATGCATTGTGTGAACGTGACAGCAGAAATGTTAAAATGAATTGATGATTTTTTTTAATGACTACATTCAAACTGAATGAGTAGTTAAATCAGATCCAAAATAAATCCACTCTTACAGTCACACAGAGGGTGTTGCCAAAAAGTACCAAAAAAAAGTCACATCCTGTAATTGACTTAAGATTTAGTTTGTTTTCGGGAGCAGTTTTCAGCTGAAAAGTGTTTGCTTTAGACGGTTATTCCTCTCGCACATCTGATTACACAAAACCGTAAACATAAACTCAAAAGGAATTCGGCTCATTGGAAACTACTCATGCCTCGCAGGTGCAGCATCCTCGATGATTCCGTTCATTTTTGGTATTTTTTGGGTGTTGCTGGCTTTGCATGTATATAAATTTACTATATATGTATATAGATTTTGTCGTTGAAGACTAGGATTCCAGCTCAGCTCTTCATCTGACTTGTCTTATTAAAGGAGCAGCTGGTTTAGGCACCTGATCATCTTGACATTTATTAAATGCCATTTAATGTGGGGCAGATGGATATTAAAACTATATTAGAACCACTATAATCATGTGCTGTTGATTTAGATTGAATTTAACTGATAGACTGCTGGGTAAATAACGGATTTAGGGTTTTTTATCTGTTGAAGATTTCTTTGCCACCAATCTACACCAATCAAGACTCTTTATTAGAAACCTCCACCCATGCACACACACAATGCTTGGGTCAAAGGTCAGACATCTGCCTCCCATAATTCCTCCCATTATTTCCAGCCCAATTTCCAGGATGTAAAGGGTCTCATGTTGAGCTGAATGCATATGAGTAAGGTTAAACCATGAATATGGAAAAGATACAGCTACTGGATTCACACTCATGTGCAAAGACACACACACACACACACACACCAGTGTCCAGCTAGTCACCACCCCCCACCCAAAAGCAGCTGGAGATAATCTGCAGGAAGGTGATGGACGTTTACCAGCCTGACCCAGCCCACCCTCATGTTCTATTCATGATGACCTTTCCAGTGCCTTTCCTCCATCTCTAACACACACACACACACACACACACACACACACACACACACACACACACACACACACACACACACACACACACACACACACACATTTAAGTCATCACGTACTTCAACACGTTGCTTCTGCAGGTGCTTTTCCTCTCATTGCTTTGAGTGTTTATGTCTCATCACCAGCGGTGCAGAAGAAAAAGAACATAAGTGCAAACGAATGGATGGAAGGAAGGATTAAATGAATCCATGGATTTTAGAGTTGATAAACTTTGAGTGGATGGATTAAGAGAACATGAGAAGAAGTGAATGAGCTACAGTCGTGACTCTGAGGTGCCCTCACACCCGACATGGTGAAGCCATCTGCCACAGCGCTGCATGTCAGCAAAAGAAATGTTCAGAAAGGTTGATTATAAATGATTGAGAGAGTTGAGCAACAGCCTGGAGGTCAATCATGTGTGTCTGAATAAAGATGAAGCTGAGAATAAGTGAAGGTTATACATGCAACTCTTTCCAAAAAAGTACAAAGCAAAGTTTTTCTGCTGTTTGCTTCTCATCCAAAAGCAAACAGCGATTTTAGGAAGAAAAACTGAAATAAAACTGTGTTTTCTGCAAAAATTATTCTTCACAAATGAGAACGTCATCATGGTTTAGTTTAGGATTTGTTTAATTAGGTAATCAGTGTGCACAAGATACAATCATTATTCAACAGCCTGATCTTCCATCAACAGCCCGTTTATACCTGACTACCCTCAGCTGTGTTGGGAGGATTGTATTTCTGTTTCCTAATGCTGCCCTCTAAGGCATTTTCTGTCTGTTCTAGGTAGAGTATTATTCAGACTGCAGTATAAACAATTCTTATAACTCAGCTTCCAGAGAAAGGTTATTTCTGAAAGCTCACACTTGTAGCTTTTTTCATGCATAAAGCCAGACAGAAATCATGGACAAGAAGACAGCAAAAGAAGACATTTCACACTAACTCTTTGCAAGATGGAGATTTTCAAAAATCCAAATTTAGTGCATCAGTGTGTAGTTGAGATTTTGTGGGACTTTGTTCATGTCTATTATTACAACAGTGGTGCCTATTAATTCATGTTTGTAATTCATACTTTAGTTGGGCACAAATCTCATCAAACTTAGATTGTGTCCTGAAAGAGTAATTATTAAGAGAAAATGAACAATGTCATAGAAAAAATAGCTTCACAGAGAGAATAGCAATGCTTAGGGTATTATTTTATATTTTAATGGGTTGGTAATCTTAACGTTATCACCCCTGCAAGGGTATTTCAATGCTTTTATAAGAATTTCTTCTTCTTTTTTCAACTAGACAAAAGATATAGCATAAGATTGTTTTAAAGAGTAAAAACTGCAGGGGTCAAAACTGCCTTTTTAAAAGTGCGGGGACATATCTCTCTCCCCCCCCCCAAAAAAAAATTACATCCATGCATCACCAGCATGTAGCCAGGATTTGCACGCTAGGTTTGTCTATGTTTAGCATGCTAGGCACGTGTTTTAGAGGTTTGTATGACAAACTGAAATGAACAGAACAGCTAAGAACATGTATGTTACTCAGTGTTATAACAGGACTTCAGGATTCCTTCATTTTTCAGTTATTTGGGTTTGTACCTCATGCTTGGAAGCAAGCTAGTTAGCAGCAACTATTTGCTCTTGCACTGCAGATCAAATTTCTTTCTTTTTATCTGATATCTTTTGAACCATTACTAGTTCTGTTCTCTATAAATATTCAGAAACAAAATAGTTTTGTTCATATTTTGTTATAGCTTGACAAGGTTTGCAAATTAGCCAATGCACAAATTACTAAGATACATTTTCTGATGTGTTGCATTGAAGATCCTTTTTCTGTGATGTTTTGTTAACTGTTAGCCTTCTAGTTCTATTTGCTATTCATTTGAGTGATTTCATCATTTAGTGATATATTTTCTTGGATTTGACAGCAAGCAAATCGTTTTGCATCACACATCATTTTTTAATTATTCTTGATGCAATGACTTAGAAACCACTTTTTGTTTTCTGGGAACTTTTAGTGCTTTGATGCTATATTTTGTGGTTTCTTTTATCATTACACAACAGCTGTAACAGATTTAAATCTCAAGGCGATTGCTTATTTTGTATTTTGCAGCTTTGATAGTTTTCTTTGGGGAAATACCTTTTTTTCTTTCTTCAAATGAGAGATTTTCTCATGAAGTAAATTGTCAGGCAACATGAGCAGTAACTGATGTCATTTTCGTCTTGCTCCACCACACTTAATTTCATCACTTTGTGTTAATTGTTCCGTTGAAACGAACGCGCCAACCTGAGGTGACGCGTACTCAGACACACTTAAATTCCAGCTGACTACTTTGTATCTCCTGCTGCTGTGTATGAAAATGAAAATGCTGAATGCATAATGCGCAACAAAACCCCTGGGTCCTACTCTGTTCCTTTCTAGCAAAAACCGCTGCTATTTCCACAGCTTTGCTACACAAATCGTAATGAATGCATGAAAAAATACATACCTAGCACTTACCATATGAATATCCACACATTTTGCATAAGTGATTCATGTTAATGCAGTTTGGTACTCCATTAAATGGGAAAAGAGAATCTGATGCAAACTAAATTTCCAAGCTGTTGGCCTGAAATGTTTTCGGCTCCCTCCAAATGGCAAACTCTAAACACATTGGCCTCCTTTAGCTGCAGCAAACCTGCGTGCTGCCGTCACCATTTTCTTCCTTAAAGAGCTTTAGGTGAGGCTATCATTACAAATAAAAACTTGTATATATATTTAATGCTTAATAGGAGCCTTGATGTTGGCCTTTCTTCTATTTAGCAGCTGAGAGATCTTTACATGAGCATTATAAATAGTGTGAAAATACAAGTGAAAGAGTGTAGTGTTTGTTCTAATGTGTAGAGATGGGAATTTGTATCTGTTGTAGTAACAATATTTTCCTTCATGAATTGCAAAACAGTTAAAAAAAACCTGTTATGTTTTCATAGAACTTGAATGGACAAGTCGTCTTCACAGTTTGGGATCTTGGAGCTTTTGATGAGCGATTGAAGGCAGCTTGAGATAGTGGCGCTCCTTATGAAAAGACAACAAAAGCCTGGCAAGGATGAACACATGCTGCAATGTTTTCCTGTGCCAAGGATAGCTCCTATCAAACCCAAATGAGGGTGTCGAGAAAAGGATATTGCTCAGTGGGGTTCACTTTCAGCCCCAAAATGCCTCGCGCAGGTCTTTTATCTTAGCATTTGTCTCCGAGTGGCTATGAAGTGAAACAAAAAGCACAATGACAAGTGCAACCTTCAATTCAGGTTTGACTTTGCATGTGGTCGTTCGCTTAAGTAAAGCCGAACAAATTCAGCCTTGACGCGATCCCCCGTCGGTGTGTTGTGGGAATCTGGCTTTTCTAATCGGACTCAGACTTATGTCATTCAGGCAGCGGATCCTTAAAGTGCCCTCCAGGGGAAAGCATCATGCCTTTGAGTAGACGATGAGTCAGAAATGAATACCTTCTTTGCGTTTTCTCAACCCACTCTGTTCCCAAAGGTAGAAAGAGAAGATGGCTGCAGAATGAGCATGAAGAACAAGTGGGAGACTGTAGAGACAAAAAGAAGCATTTATCTGTGTTTCCATATGTGTTCAACATAGTGAGATACTAAATCACTAAGCCAAAAAGCCTCTAATAGATGAAGCGTGTGCCACATGCTTTAGTAGACCATATCGTTTGCAGGCGATGTGTGTGTTTTTGTTTTTTTGCCGCACGTTAAAAGCGTTTTCCATATAAATTGGTTGGTGTACGACGTGATAGATAAGCTCCGCTGCTAAAAACGACAGAACTGGGAGGGAGGGAGACCGGCGTTTCAGTGAATGAGCCTTGTTTTGTTGTCATACTTTTGGATTTCTGTTCACACATTTTCATTTTTTGTTTAGACACACTCGCGTACAAAGAGGGAGAGGTGTCGCATGCTAGTAAATTAAAAAGGTGTTTTTCGAAAGAGGTTATTTTGGAAGCTTTTCCACTTCATAGCTCATTCGTTCCTTTACACCTTGCCTTCCGATGCAAGGTTTGCAGACTTACATTGCTGCCAGATGAAATATACACATCACCGCGCTTGCCCCAGTAGCTGTTAACACAAACCAGCAGGTGCTCACGTGCGGTTTCACACGCGTGCTTGTGTACCCTAAAGAGTCTGGATCAGCTGTTTTCACAGACTGTTTACACAGACCCAAACCAGCAATCATGTGTATCATCTCGGTGCAAAATGGGATCTCACACACTTACAATTCACTCACATGGCAAAACACATTCCAGAGTCGAGGGGTTTTTGGATATGCTTCAATATCGCCATAATGTAACAAAGTGTTTAATTATCACTTTTTGCATAGCTGCATTATAGTGTGTCTTTAAAGGGTTAGTCTCACTTTTCCAAAGAAATTAATGGGAACCAATTAGAGTGACCTCAGCTGAACCAACATCCAAACTTGAGTACCTGGTTTAGATCCTCGTGTTTGGTCAGAATCTATTACTCTAAAAGCAGTTTGTTCCAAACAGTAAACAGTGTTTAATGAATGCAGCAGGCCACCAGAGTCACGCTCAGTGGCGGACTTAATTCTGTCCAGCTCTGCTTTGAGCTTATTTTCAAATAGTGAGAATGGTATGTGGAGATAATGGTGAGACAGACTTAGCTGAGGGTGACGACAGCAGATGTAAGAACAGATTGTGATGGATGTGAGTGGAAGACGCTCTGCTGGTCAGCTGTGAAACACCGTAGCAGGATTTTTTCTTTCTTTTTTTGTGTGCCTCAGATGGTTTAACGTTGAGTTCATCCCTCTTCTGAATTACCAGAAGAGGGATGAACTCAATTTTTAAAAACATCTTCAGAAAGTTTTTGACATTTCTAATTTATTTCTATTTCCCCCTGAGGTCACCTTGCTGCAACCTTATTTATGAATCTCTTTTATCAGTTTCCAATTAGGATTATGCTGGTTTTCTCTTACTTTTTTTTTTTTTTTTTGCTGCGCGCTATAAATGATTTTTGCCCGCACTTTAAAGTCATTTCAGATTCTTATCTTGTTTACGCTGCTGTAATTTCTCACAGCAGCTCTTAACTGATTGTTTTAATCAAGGATTGAACTTATCATTGCTTTATCTCAGTTAAGCGTTACATTATTTAGTTGAAAAAATGTCAAACAAAAAAACAAAACAAAACGAGACCCAAAACCTGGTTCTGATTGCCGGTCCGGGTTTTGATTCTGTATATTTCAGAACGATACTGAGAAAACTGTGATTAAATATTAAATCAATGAAGTCTTGTTGAATAAACATGAAAAGTTACCATTGATTTTGCAAAGCTCATTTGTGATTTTAAAATAAAAATAATGGAGGCTTTCGTTAACTGAATGAATAAGTGATCCAGCACCACAGGCCACTAATACTCATCAGATGTTCTTGTGACTAAAGTTGTTTACACTGCTGCCTGTGGACATTTACATTGATCTACAATACCTGCATGATCATTGGTTCACATGTCGCCTTGTGTGAGAAAGTTTAGGGCCAATTTAGCGACTGCAGTCGGCACCAAGACCACTGAGCGAATCAAAACAGTGCAAACAGCCTTCCATAAGCAGAGCTGTCTCGTGTCATTGTTCATTTTTCAGGGTCCTAAATCTTTTTTCCTTTGTTGTCGCTGTAAACTATTGACTTAGACAAAGGACCACTGTGACTGCTATTAATTATGTTCTCTGCCAGCTGCTGTTGTCTTACTTTGCATGTGTGTACACACACACACACACGTCTGTTAAACACTCAGATCAAGCTGGCCACTCAGGGAGTCAATCGCAGTTTGTCTGCTACATAAAAACGCACACACACACCCACACACGCACACACACACACAAGTGCAACACACTCAAACCGGTCGATACTCAAACTGAGAAGAGAAGAAGGAGAATTAAAAGGTAGCAGGGAGCAAAACAATAAGGAGTGTGTTGGAAAGAAAGATGGAGGGCTGTGTTTTCTTGTATTGAGTAATTAAATGAAACTTTAGTCTAAGAAAGGGGAACTATGGGTAAAGTGAGTGGTTGTCCTCCAGTTGTACATTCAGTGGTTCAATACCAGGCTCCTCTCTGTGTTAAAGTGTCCTTGTGCAAAAAAAAACAACTTTAGACGACCTCTGCAGTTCTCACGAAGTTTGCAATAAACAAAAAAAAAGTGCTGTGTGTGTTGAATAAGAAGGTCTGTATGAAGGCGTGTGAATAAAAAACATACAACCAAAGGAAGGGGACGCTATAAAAATTAGAAATATAATATTAATAAATCATCCTGCACATGCAAATATCGTTTCCTTAAGTGCAAGAAATATTGGTGTTTCAAAAGTGGGCAAAATTTCTAACAGGGTTTGATTTCTCCACCAGGTTTTGGTGTTTTCAAGGTTCCCCTCAGGCTACGCAGAGTAAAAGATCTGAAGAGAAATACTCGGCTTCACATTTTATTTCTATCTTCTCATTTTTTCCCCTTATTTCTAGAAAAAAATGCATTTTTTTATGCAGGAAAAAAATTCAAAAATTTGACAATGTTTAACTTCTGGGTCAGGTTTTTAGTGAAAGTAAAATCAAGTTTCAAGATGAGTAATAACTGTTGATGCATTAATTAAGTTGTTTTAGTTTAAAAAATAGCTGGTTGAATTGGCTTTTTTTTTCAAATAAACAAAATAAGACTACAAAAGACTGATTTAGACTTTCATCACTCTCATTGGTTAGTTTCCTTAATCAGTCCCACTTTATATTTACTCACTGTTTTCTGCAGTGTAGAGTTGTATTTATCCATTATGAGTCATGAATAGAGCATCATGTTTCAGTGAGGTTTACTATGTCCTTCAGAGCTCCTCATTCATTAATACTTTATGAACGATACCACTGGTGATACCTCCAGCCACAACCAGGCCTTCAGTACTTCATAACTTGGTAGGAAACTGCAGTTCATTCCTAAAATCATGTTATAATCATTATCCAATTTAGAGTTCTGTACAGCTTCCTTGCTGATGTGCCCTTAATCCTGCAGAACAAAGCATTCAAACCTTTTCTTTAAATGATTAAATAATAACTTCATACTAAATATAAGTGTCTGCACAAATGTATACAGTATACTGATGCTTTATGAGGCTCCTTCTTGCTGTTTTTCCACCCTTTTTTGCAAGCACCAGCAGTCCTAGAGTAGAGTTTCTGCAAACATCTGCTTTATTTAAATGTATTTCTGAGCCAGACTGGATCCATACTAGCTGCTTTTATTCATTAAGCTTGGGTTTTGATTTACCCAAAGAGAGACGAGCTAAAACAAAGGACATTATTTATCTTTTGGTGCACTTTTCACCAGATGCATGGCCAGAGTGATAGTTTAAGGCAAACTCTCCTCTACTCTTTCTGCTCTGAAGGCTCCTCAGAGGAAGATTTATTAAAACACAGTTCACAGTTTCTGCTTTTTTTTTTTTTCATGTTAAGCCAGATTTTCCTTGCATCCTTAGATCTTGGTAAAGCAACCTGTCTTGGACCATGCTGTGTAAGCCAGATATTTGCTTTGCAGTGATCAAAATTTCCTCTACATATTTTTTTTTCTTCCTCTCTCTCTTTCTCTATGCCTCTGGGTTATTTCCCTCCATTTCCACCTTTTATCTCCTGCAACACATAAACTCAACCACCATGTAGTGGTAGTAAACAGAGCAGCTCTCCATCTCTGTGGAGGAAATATGCAGCGTATTAGGAGCTGAATGTGGTGTAATTTGATAAGCACAAACACAGGCATGCCAAGTCACATTCAAAGACATAAGGGAATGCAGGAAAAGAACAATGGGATTGTGTGCTCTACAGGAACAATTGACCAGTTGCCCAGGGCAACCAAATTGCATAGCTGTCAACTGTCATGCTGGGCTTAGTTGACAGTGTTGACAATCTGTTTTTCTTCCTGAAGAATTTGCTTTGAATTATTGGATCTGGATGAATGAATGAAGAACATTAGTTAGAAACGTTCTTAGAAAGCTAAGACTAAAGGTATTTGTTTTGATGTCTAAGCTGGATAATAAATGTTAAAGCTGCTGCTAGTGATATATAGTGATATATAGAGCTCACTGCAAAAACTGATTTTTTAAGAAAGTTTTTAAAAGCTTTGTTTTTAGACACTTTATCTTATTTTTAGTCCAAAATAAAATATTCTTACAGCCCTAATTGAAATGAGCAAGAGTTTCTTAAATATGGGTCAAATTTTCTAGATTTGAGAAAAAAAATCTGCCTTTATGAAGTTTATTATGTCTTCCTTTTTAATGATTATTAGTGTTCTTTTTTGTTCAGACATTAAAGTTGTAAGGCAAGTTCTTATTTACCTTTTTTTTTTATGTTGACATGTTTCGACCGTCGACTGCAGCCTGCAAATTTTTCTGCATTTAGAATAATTTGCTAGTTTTAAGAATTCCAAGCAACTTTTGCTTACCCCACTGCCAGACTCTTTTGCTCAATTCTAGAAATATTGACCATATTTAGGAATATTTTGCTAATTTCAAGTAGGGCTGTGAGGATATATTTTCTTTTCAGACAAAAAAAAAAGAAGTTAAAACGTCTTAAAATGAGGCTTTTTTTTTACTTTCCTAGAAATCAGATTTTGTAGCGCTCCAAAGGGGGCGTGGTTTCCTCACCTGTTTAGCCTAAAACCCATTGTTGTTTATGGGGAAACTTCTGTTTTTTGCAGGGTTTTTTAAACAGTTTTTTTTTTTTAGTGTTACTGCTGCCAGAAGTCATAACTCACTATTACTGATTAATCCAACAGTTTTGATGCATATGCATTTTTGAAATTATTATCACTATTTCAAAGTTGCGGCTCACAAGACGATTGTAACAGAATCGTAGTAAAACTGAGTAGTGTACAGTAGAGGTGGAACATATACGCTTAGTGGTAGAAATATACAGGGATATACCACTAGTCTTTTCACTTTTCTGACACCTAAAACTATTTAATTATTAACCATTAAAAAGTTTAAAACCTGAAATCTGGTGTTTTTCTCTCATTTATTTTAACATTTTCTCTCCATAAACTTACAGAAACAGTGCTACGCTGCAGCTTGTACAGTGAGACCACGCTGCCTGGCTCATGAAGGTTTGCACGTACAGTGTGCGAATCTGCATACTGTAAGTGTTTGTGCATGCATGCAGCAACTTGTGCATTCTGCAGCTGCAGCAGTGTGTGGGTCAGGATGGGCTAAACGTTCCAGAGAGAGGAAATGAAGACAAATGAACAGAGATGAGCTAAAGACTCTTCCAGTCAGCTCCATATTACTTATCACCCACCCCTCCCCATGCACACACACACACCCTTCTCCTGCTTTTTTTCTCACCTCAATTCTCCCCTTCGCTCCCAGAGAAAATATTACAAAGCCACACAGAAAAGACTCCCGGCACGGTAATGAAAAGCGCAAAAGCATGGCACTTTTTGTGCTACTTTCACGTCACCGGCAATTAATTCCACAGCAGGGCCCGTGGTGCTATAATACTAATGCTAAAGCCAGCAGTGCATGAACACTGACTATAAATTTAAATCAACGTCAGGCTTTTTTCCCCTCTCTGTCCCTTGTATTTAACTATTCACTCCCAGTGTGTGTACATATACGCTACGTGAGCCTGTGGCCCTTGAGGCTCCTTGGAGAAAAAGTTCAGGTTGATGGATAGGCATTTGACACCGCGCTTTGATTTTCTGAAAATAACACAATCAAATGCTGCATTCACCTTTCAGGGCTATTAAGAGACAGAGGCTGTGATAAAAGTGTGTGGAGTTGTTTGTGTTTGTCTCGGTGTGTGTTGGGCAGTGAAGTGGAGTATTCTGAAATACAGATGGCTTTCTAATAGGCTCTATTTGCTTCTTCAGTTTCTCTTCGGACTGTTGCACAAGCAGCATGTAAACCGGGAAGGCGGCAGAGAGAGCAGAGGAGGTCACTTTTTATAATGATGTTGTGACACCCTCCCTGCTTCTCTCTGATTGGCTGAGAGGGACGCCGGTGAAAAAGAGAAGGGAGGAGAGAAAGAAATGAAGTGATTTGTGGCCGTATCGATCCGCAGGTCGGGGCTATTGATCAAGGAGTGGAGAGATAAGAGGAGGAGGGGAATGATGTAGTCATTGTCTGGGAGGGAGAACAACTAGTAATGGGTACCCCAGAGGCCCTTGGGGTTTATTGTGTGAATGGATGCAAACTAGAGCACTGTTTCATCTTCTCTTAATGGTTAGAATCTCTGCACTCATATTTCCCACAGGAGCTTTTCAGCTGTGAACATTATTAATAATATAAGTTTTTTATGTGTAGATAAAGCTCTTTACCCCCCAGATTTCAAAGTTCCCTCTGAAAGGCGACATCAGGATTCTGTTTTCACTTCATCCATACCACAGTACTTTTTCTAATGGACTTTTTTTCCATTTCCAGTTTATATATTTCTGCTTCAGAATAGTTTTTTTCTCCTCCAACTATCCTGAATAGTTTCCAGTAACAATGCCGATGTGTCTACGGGCTCGTCTTTGTGATCAGGCATAGCAATGAGGACCATATGGAGGGGGTCGCCTGCCTTTTATCCAGTGCAAACCAGCTCAGCACTCGAGAGCTGCCGCTTCCTGGCTCGCCTTCCAAGCTCCCGCCAGGTTGTCTCTGAGTCTCATCCTGCTGCCATCTGCTACTGACTTGGGCTCCCTCCAGAAATTCTGGGAAAAAAATGGAGCGCCCTCTTCTTTCCGTAGCGGGAGCCAACATGGAGGCCCAGTTTCCTCTCGGTCTCTTCACTTTAAAGGCAACTGCATGTGGTTTGTGTTCAATTTGGCAAGTGTGACCATGTGACGCCGACTTCCGTTTGTTTGGGAACAAGCGGTGCGGTGAACCCATGGTTTAAAAAAGTAACTTGAGGTGGTCACATGATCAGAACATAAAACACTGGATCTTTCAATCAGCACTTCCTCACTGAAACATTCTTGCAGCGTTCTATAAGGAAAAACTAGTGTTTTTCTATTTGTATTCCATGTATTCACTGCATCCTATGAATCTGGGATTTCCAAATAACTTCAGAATGTTCATTTTTGTTCATTTAAAATGAAAAAAAAAAAAAACCCCAGAATTTCCTACTTATTACTAGTGTGGGTGTTGGGGAAATTTAGGGAATCAGACCGTAATCAGGCGTGCAAGCTGCTTCTTAAATGAGTCTTGAATGTGATTTTGAAGTACCGTTTTCCTTATAGCAAGTAAATGAGGAAAAATACTTTTGCTCCTGAGGCTCTTGTACTGAATTTGCAGCGTTCGAGGACATTGAGTGCTGTTGGTATAGCTTATAATCAAAAAAAGTTCAGGTTACAAGGAGTTTCTCTTCATTTTTAACAAGTCGTTTTTGCAAAAAATAGGCTTATTAATCTTTAGAGTTGTAGTAATGGAATGCAACAGTCTGTTGTTGGTGATTTCAGTCTAGCAGACAGATGCATGCTGGGTACAGTAGCAACAATAAGTCTAATATTGTACAAAAAAGAATGCTTTTTTATAGCTGTCAATTAGCACCATTTCACGTAACTGGAACAATGATTTCACACATTTCCACAAAATCTCAAGTTTAGATTTAAAGACAAAAAAATAAAAATCTGAACAGTCTTGATGAGATGAAAAACTCCATAAACCTCTTGATTAAAACCCCTTAATGGAAAACATTTGATGTAAAGCCAATCGCGACTCTGCTACTCTCTTAGCACCCTATTTTCCAGATCCCAGAGACATTTCTTACTCCCTCGCCCTGCTTTAAACATCAGTACCCCATTCCCACATCCATTCCACTACATGTGCCCACAATCTCCTCCTGGCACAACTCTGTTTGACCGTATCAGGATGCAGCTATGTGCTAGAAGATCACACCAATCTAGCACGCTGCTGATGGTGTGATGGGGTTGTAGCGAAGGCATGAGGCCAGCATGGCCAGTCCTGCTTTAAATTCTCAACAACCAAACCACTCCGGTACAGGTGGGGATCCACATCAAACCTGCAATATATTGCTTCCTTGATAATAAACCTCATGGGCCATACTACAGAAGTTTTGTGCACACTCCAAACTGTTGTCAACTTGATGTATAATTTAAAAATTTGACAGTAGTTTATTAAATTTAAGCTACTTATTGTCTTATATTAACAGAGCTTTATAATCATCTTTTTAAATTTCATTATGGAATTATATAACACTATTCCTGTCACCTTTACCTGTATATCCTCCACCAGGGGGCAGCAGACATGTATAGGACTGGATATGGCAGGTTTTTGATGAAAGTACTAATCCTGATACTCCATTTGGTTGCTTTAAGGTCAGAAGTGATTTCAGGCTGAATGTATAATAGTGCACAAGAAGTTAATAGACAACCAAAGACCCTATCAAGACCCTGCAATGACCATACAGGTTCTGAGTGACCATCATAGCAAGGTCATCACTGGTAAGAGGGTCTAAATGGAACCGGTCTAGTCTTAGCCCTATACACTTAGAAAAAACAATGAAAAAAGTGTTTTAAAAAAATAACTCACTTTGGGTTATAAGGGTGTAATAATAACTTTTAAAACAAAATATAAATTTTACTTTATGTCCAGTGTTTACATTACACTGACTAATGTGACTTAAATATGCTCTATACCAAATGCTTGGCCTCAATGTCAAAGGCCTAAAATGAAATCTTCTAGAGAAATAATCAAACTTGAACAGAAAACACTAGCGCGCTCCTTCGGTATTGATTAGCAGTTCAAGTTTAATTTCCTGGAGTTAGATTAAAATATTGCCGTATTGATTAAAATGTGGAGAGCAAACTTATTCGATCTACTGTAGAGACTCTCACAATGCCTGGCTGGTGGGAGAGAAGAGCCGTGGGTTCAGTTATTATGGCTAACGCCCACAGAAAGCTGACTGGAAGCATGAGGATAAAGTCTGGAAAGTTCTCCTTTTTGTACACATCGAAAACAAATAAAGCCCAGCTCTACTACTCAGAACTGTTATGAAGTGTTTGCTATGAGGAGGCAGCGCAGGCGGCCTCATGTAATTATAGAGCACTATAAGGCAAGTAAACACTTCAGAGTAAGAGAATCTCTTTCACTATTTGTTGTTTTCTTTAAAGGTCCATCCCAGGTGCGGGAAACTTTCAGAAACTCATATTCTCTAAATAGTTTTAAGCTTTTCCAGCCCTAATTTAATTTCGATTCCTTCGGGATGAGCGTCTGTCTCTTAATCATTTGCAGCACTTTCACTGTGAGGCGGTTTTTATTTCTGTTTGGTGTCCCCCCCCCCTCTCCCCCCTCCTCTCTCTAGGTAAGTGGAGTAGTGTGTAGCGTAGATGAAGCAGAGAAAATGTGTCTGAAGTGGTGTGCGCTGTGGAGACAGTGACAGAGAGGTGAGCTTTAGCCTTTGCTCCTCCTCCTCCTCCTCCTCCTCCTCATACATACCAAGTCTCCTTTTAAATGTATGAAGTGAGGAGGATTGCAACGCTGATGAAATATTTGATGACGGCAATGTGGAATGGAGTGAAAGAGAGTAGAGCGTGTGAAGCAGGGAGAAGAAAGCTGGAGAAGGTGGGATGATGTTAGCTTTGGGCTCGCTGTGTGTTTCGCAGGCAGGGAGAGAAAATGAATTGTCCCTCAGGTTCCCACTCAACGCCTTCTCGAAATTAACAAGCCTAAAAATACACACTCTGTGTGTGTAATATAAAAAAATACAAAAAAAAAAATCAAGACTTTGCACCAACACTTTAATGCAGGTCCCAGCAGGGTGACGGTGAGGTCACACGAGGATTTTTCTTGGTAATTTTACTGTTATGAGTATTAAAATTCAGTGGCTGTGTACTCGCAGCCATGCTGGGTTTTTTTTTTTTCTTCATGTATATTGCAGACTGGCTGTAATCTGCTCTCAGGAAGCGATTCTCCCTGTCTGCTGCTGAGTTTGTGGAGGAGATGCGAGGTGACAGAATAGGGCTCTGTCACCAGTCGCTCCATTATTGATAAGCAGGGTAGAAGGAAGCGCCCTGAAAACAACAACATTCAGAGTCTAAGATGTTTGTTCAAGCCAACATGCTATTTGTTGCCATTCCTCATTCCTAATGTGATTCTTTAAGGAGGATAAGGCTCTTGGATCATTGGTTGCGTTTTCTGCTGGATATGCTGCTATTATCGCTGTCTGATCCAAACTGTTAGGTGGAACCAGGACTTGACATCCTACATCACTGTTATTGCTTTTAAAGAGGCATGAGGAGCAACATGATTTGGTCATGTAGCTAATCCAAGGAGTAACTTTTTGGCCCATTTTCCCAACAGTTTATCCCAGAACACATGTTTTATTTAATAATGTCCACCTTACCACATGTGTCCATTATTCAGGCTAATTTTTAAGCTTCTATTTATGTCATTATTCTGTTTATATTGTATTTCTATATGATGCATTACCAAGACACATATTAGACCTCGTGTATTTTCTCCCATAATGAGCGTGATTAGGCACAAAACTGTCAAAAACAATCATGCTTCAGGTCTGATTTATGAGCCAGCTGTATTCTGGGGAAAAAAAAGTATTAGAATAAAATTACATTACATAAAAGAACCCATTTAGGTATGTTGATAGTGAAATGTATCTGACTAAATGTGATCAGCAATTATTTAATTGCACTTCATAATTACAAGCTGCACCTACTAATTAGCCCCCGTTAAGGCCTTTATTGGATTTATCTACTTGATTTAGGAGGACGTGATCTTTCTGGTGAAATCTGGAGATTTCCGATAAATCACAGATTCTGTAATATAGCCTCAGTATTAGGGGCAGATTGCAGGCTTACTGCACCTCCAGACCACACACACAGCCCTGAGGTTGGGTTTGAAATACGTTTTCTGAAAGCTCTCTCAACAAGGTCTCAGTCTAATTGCCTTGGCAATCACTGGGTTCTCATACGGCCAAACAAAGTGAACAAAACAGAGAACTGCTCCAGGGTTTGAAATAACTTCTCCCATCCAAGTAGGTGTGAAAAATGCATTTGCTCCATGGTTTGAGTGCCAAAAAAGAGGCGGCGGAAGGGGTGGGGTGGAACAAAGGGTGGAACCAGTGCATGCAAACTTAATGGAAGGATGGGGAATGGTGAGAGGTTTGTACTGGGTACTGCTCTGCTGGAGGAGATAGCTGACTGGAAAATTGTGTTCAGCCTGAGAACTGGACTGTTTTAGGTTCATCTATCAGATTAAAGACACGCATTAATATTCAGATACCGCTGAATGTTTAGTCCACTCAGTGTTCAGAGCTGGAGGGTCTTAGGTTATTGTTAACAATGTGTCTTTACTAGTGTAGAACATTCCTAATAGTACATGTTTGTCCACATCTTAATCTCACAATAAAAATGCAGAAATTTTAACGTGAAAGATGTACATGTTGTAATTTTAATAAGCAGATGGAGCCAGAGTTGATTCTGAAGCGAAGAAGTGTAATAATTTAACATTTTTAGAGTTTTTTTTTTAATAAATCTGCTGTGCTTTGGGCTATTAACCAGGGACATGCATTTTAAGCTAAAACACTATTTGAATTCCAGAGTAATTATTAGAATTTTCTTTAAATATTTATAGTAAGCTATTGTTTTTATAAGGGACTCCTGTGGGTTTATACTGTATGCAGTTAGCCACTCTTTTGCTAACAGTCAGTGGTGAAATAGTTGATTTAATACAAGTTCTGCAGCTGAAATCAAACTCACAGAGCAGACGTTGTGGGGCAGCACAGGTGAGTCTTTGCTGCTTCTGCTAGTTGGAGATATTTATTCACCTGTCAGGTGGATCAGTGTAGAGGAGTGCGTATGTTTTCTAGGTGTAGCTTACTCTAGTTTCCACTTTGTATCTCTTATTAAATAAAACTACAGCAGCACAAATGCTGGATGTCAAGTTTTTATGGTAGGTGGGATAAAAAAAATGCACCCCCCTTCTGGAAAGTACCATGGTGGAAAGGAAGTTATATTAATAGTGTTACTACTACTGGAAAAAATACAGCCGCTTATCAATATGAACGTTGCATTATTTACAATAAATTTGCATTTTTTAATGATTCCTTGAATACTAAAAATCTTTTTCTTTTTATTCTTCGAATAATCAAAAATTTGATATTGATCAGAACCATGGAGATTATGGATCAGTGGGTAAAGATGGTCAATGGTTTGATCCCCTGTTCCCACGGATCACGTGTCGAAGTATCCTTGAGCAAGAACCCCAACATTGTTATCTCATGATCTTGTACGTTTACATTCATTTTTGCCGTTTAATATCTGTCCACTGAAGCAAACGGGAAAATTCACAAACAAAATCCACGTTGAATGTTTTTGTGCCATCTCTGCAGCTTTTGTCATGCACATTGTGCATTTACACTTAACGCCTGTGGGACTTCATTAAAATGATAAAAGGCAGCATAGCCAAGGGAGGCTGGAAATAGCAGTGACGACATCGCATCACAGCAACGTTTTGGAGGATGAGTAACAATTACAGCAGAGGAAGTAGAGGGTACACAGGCTGATTAGTTTTCTTAAATTGTATTTTGTGTGGGGTTTTTTTTTTTTTTTTTTTTGGCTTTTTAGATTTTAACAAATTGACTTTTCAGAGAAGTGAATTTGCGATGCAACAAATTCACCTTTTTATCATTTGCTCCGAAAACACTTGAATGAATCAAGTTTTTTTCATCAATTTTACTAATGTCCTCAGTAGATTTACAGCTGGTGAGGACTTCTTTTTACCTGTACTGGTTTAAAAAAATAAAACGTGTAGAAAGTAGCAGGGTTTGAATTATGGATATTTTTCATCTGCCTGCTCCATTCTAACCGACCCTCACCTCCGTATCTCCATCTCATACACTATTTCATCCAATAAAACATTTTTCCCCATCTCCTGCCTCCCCTCATCTCCCCATCTTCAATCACTCTGTCTCAAGTTTTATCTCTCAATTTTTTTTTAAAGGTTTCTGCAGGTTGGAGGTGTCCTGGTCTAGGTGCTCAGCTAATGCAGGTCTATGTGTTGTGCCGGAAAGACAGGAAGAGAAGGAAATTGATTACCTCATTTTTGTGTAGGATGGGGGGAAAAAAATACTATACTATAACAATTTTTACTCACACAAACACTGCTCACAAGAAGCCGCGCTCACACACAAAAGAAGTCGCCATTCAAGTAAATAACGGGTTGTTTTTTCTTTCTTTTCCTCGGTTTGTTCACCCTGCTTCTGCCTTGATAAGAACAGCGTGGTTAAAACAGCAGGACCTGAGAAAATTTGTTTTCTTCTCCAGCTTTAAAGAGTCTCCATTCTTTCTCTCCGTCACTCTTTTTTTTCTTTTCATTTAACTTGTTTAAAGAAGCAATTTCTCATTTGGACCTGGTGAGGCTGGGTGGTCCTTTGTGAGCCGACGTTTTCTTTATTTCACCCTGGGTGTTTTATGATTGCACCCAGATCGATAATTGACTGCATTTGTCCCCCGAGGACCACTAACCAGAGATCAATAGAAGCCGTGTAGTGTTGATTTTTCCCTCTCAGATATTTTACCAGGTATGGCTACAGGTCACCGTGGTGTTTCTTTCCTTTATACTCTCAGCTCTATATCACTTCTGTGCTCTTTGCTTTAGAAAACCGTAACAATGGGCAGATCTACTGCCGTTCTTTAGATCTGCGCATAAAACATTTAAAGCATGAAAAATAATTAGCTTTTCAAATCCTTCCTCCTGAAATGATAGAATTTGGGTTAAATGTCACTGCAGTGAAATCTCAGCAGTTTAATGCTGCGGATTAAAAACTGCAGAAGCATGCCTTTGTGCAAAAAAACAACAACAAAAAAAACAAAAACAAGACACCTGTGAGCATGACGGAAAGTTTCCAGTCCCAACCTGATGAGACGCTGCTCTGTGCCGATTGCATCACTGGCAGTCGCCATGGCAACCAGTCCCCTCCACTGTGAAGGTCTTCTAGTAGAGCTACACTGATGGAGAGGCTAAAGCCCTCTTATGGGGGAGAAGAAATGAGAAACAGAGAGTGGAGGGGACTGTTAAAAGCCGCTCGGCTTGGGAACACATCTGTATTACTTAGTGTCTGCTGCAAAGAAAGGGACCCTTTATTAAGGAGCGAGCAGGAGATGTCCCCGAGGAGCGTTTCAGCGTAATGAATTTAAGCGCCTTCAACATTAATGTGATGTCACTTTGATGCCGCTGAGCTGCATCTTCCTCCATCATATTTCCCCTTCCCTGGTTCCCCGACAGCCGGCAGGTATTTAGTCGACGCTGAAGCTACAGTGAGCAGTTTTAATCCGCGTGGCTTTATTTGAACCGGTTTGCCATTTGTGCACCGCCGCCCCGGCTGCCCCGGTAATTCACTCGCTATTCTTGTCACCAGTGTAAAGTTCAGAAATGTTAATTATTCATGAACAACCTTCCTCCCGCCTCTCGTCGTCGCCTGAATCAAACCGATCTGCTGTGAAATAATTAAAAAACAAGCAGGTGTTCAGTCCCTCTGCAGAGACCGTGATTCCCTTTGTAAAGTGGTCATTATGAGTTTGTCAAAGCACCTGAACCGAGCATTATTGAGTATGGACGCACTCATGCTTGCCACTGGAGTGAAGTTCTTGCTGTTTCGCTTAGTTTAAAGTAAATGTAACAAGGCTGCAAAACAATGAAAGCAATTCGAGTTTTTTTGTCCACAAACGGAGACTTTGGGGGATTTATTTGAGCAAAAATGAAAAGAATCAAACGTAACTTGTTATTTAGTTAATGTGCATTAACAGTTGATGTTCCATGCACAATGAAAAGATCAAAATCTGTTTTTAAATGTATTTCCTTGCAGATGTGGTTCATTATGCAATCTAACTTTATTTATAAAGCACATTAAATGCTAAAAGAAGTCTAAAGTGCTGTACAACAACACATCCAAACACATCATAAAAGCCATTACCAGTACATACCAAATTAATAGAAATAGTACCCAAAAAAACTAGCTAAAATCATTTCAAAAGTTAAGACCCAAAACAAATCAAAATCAACATTTTCAGTGGTGTCAAACGCCAAGGAGAAAAGATGACATTTTAAAATCTGATTTAAACAAATTCAATAGTTAACTACGCAACAGAAGGAGTATCTAACAGAGAGAGTATCTACTCTGACCTAGCACGACACTCTGATCCCCCTTTTTATCTGCATAAAATGTCAGAATAGAATCAAAAGGCCTTTTCAGTCCTTGGAGGAATCACCTGCTGCCTTTCATGTCAGGGTTTTTAGCGATCTCATGTTGGGAAATTGACTGAGTTGTAGCCATTTCTGTGCTTGCTATGGTCGATTTGTTGTGGCGGCCATCTTGAATTGGGGTAACTCCAAAAGTTAAAGGCAGAGGCTACTATGTACATGTTTCATATTCTTGAGCCAGTGTTAATATGACTCTTTACAGGGTTAATGAAAAGTCACTCAGCCCCATCTGCTGCTTGTATCCAGAACACCACGTTTGCAACTTCTGATCCGGTGCCCTGAAGTCTCACAAAGTCACGTACCTAACCCAATGTAACTAGCTGTTATGCTAGCACCTGAGTGTTTTAGCTCATGATTCTTGCATTTTTCCCATCTCTCCCTGCTTGAACACAGCTGATTTCTTTGAATGAGTGATGAACCGCTCCAGCAGAAAGCAATGAAGGCTGAGGAGACATTTCAACAGTTAGATTTAGGTGTTTCTGAGCAAAGACAATGCTAACGTTTTTATGACAGTTATTTAAAACAGACACTAGGGGGTGCTAAAACAAGCCAAAACTGCATAATATGAACTTTAATCAGCTTTAGATGAAAAGCCAATGATTGTTTTTTAAATTCTGTCCACATGTTCTTAAGTTGCTAAAAAGACAAACACACATGGGCAGAAACATTATCACCCACCTTTCAGCTTTCAGTAGAATTTGCCGTAACCGATATTGTTGTAGACATTCTGCATCGTCACAGAAGGGGTTAAGAGAAAAATAAACGTACATATGAGCTTTGATCCATCCACAAGAACTGAATTCAAATGGACTCAGACTGAATCCTGAAGCATCAAAACTGCCAATAGTAGGTAGAAAATTGCCACAAGAGAACCGTGCCACGCTTTCTTTCAGCTCATAAACCGTGACATTTTTTCACCAGGGCTTTAATCACAGGAGCACTATCCCTTTCCTTTCATAACCAGGTGAGACTCTGAGAGGATCCTCGAGGCTCTGACACCCCGTCATATTTAATAGATGAGTCGTCCAAACACAGGATGGCACGTTACCTGGAAAAGACGTTTGCCTTGACAAGCGCAAACTGGACATGCTGTCTTTTCCTCCCAATGGGATTTTCTTCTTCTGCCTCTGGTAGAGAGAGAGAAAAATAAGCATGAAGGTGGCAGAAGTAAAGCACTTAATGCTGCAGCGTTGGAGGGAGATTACCTTCCACAGATCAGTGAACAAGCACACGTAAATGTATAGGCGTTGATCTCACTTAAAATACATGTTTCCACTAAGAATGTTATAGCTACTTTTACACAGAAATTAGGATGAGCACACACGTTTTGTGGTTACTACTTTTTAAATTTTTGCTAGACTGAAAAATGTTTTTGTCATTTTGGAAACATTTCACACAGGTGCATGTAATAAACGGAACCCCAACTAGTAACAAACGACCAGAACAGACAGTGTCTCTAACCAGCTTCACAGGATACATTGATCCAGCATGTTTTCCATGCTTCAATTTCCAGCACGCCTGAATCAGATGATTTAATCACCTCCTCACTATGTTGCAGAAGCCTGATAATTAGTCAGGTGTGTTGGAGTCAGGACACTGCTAAATTTTGCAGGATGGTAGCCCAAGAAGTCGAGTTGGTGACCCCTGCTCTTGGGGGGGTCAGCAATTTAAGTTAGAAAACTATCCATCCATCCGTTTTCTGAGCTGCTTCATCCAGTAAGGGTCACGAGGAGCTGGTTCCTATCTCCTGCAGTCACAGAGTCACAGGGCGAGAGGCGAAGACACCCTTCAGTCCATCACAGGGCCACATAGAGACAAACATGCAACCAGTCACACACTCACACAATCTAGTCACCAGAGGTGCACAGATGCCGATACCGGTATTGGGAATCGGTCCGATATTAAAGCTGTATACTCATACTCATTAAAGTAGATGATACTGTAGAGCCAATACTGTATAACGTAGTGTGATGCTCAGCTCTCAGTTGAGGTGCGACCCCAATAGCTAACCGGAGCTAACGGCAGCTACCTGAAGCTAACTCTGGAGGAGATGGGAGTCAATGTACTTGTGTTGTTGCAATAGTACTAGTAGTAGTAGTAGTTATGTGGCAGTAGTATGCACCTGCTGTCTGAATCCTCTTTGTCCCAACATTTTTTAGTTAAAAAAAACATGTAATTTTTTAATTTACCAAATAATGATTTAGATCAATGGCATTTATTAGTACTCGTATTGGCAAGTACTCAAATGTATGTACTTGCACCCAGTTTGAAAAAATCTGGTATCGATGCATCTCTAATTGTTACGCCACATTTTTCAGCTTGATTCAGATTGTGAGGAAAATGTCCTGAAGGAAGGTAAAAACATCAAGTCTGAACCCAGAGATCTAGTAGGATTCCCAAATAATAAGATAGGTATTGATTAATAAATCATCATGTGACACGTTAAAGACTCGTGACGTCTCTCGTTGTGTATTTTTAGAAGAAAAGGTAACGGAATAAACCTTCTTGTGGTAAATAAGCTATATACTGTACATCTTCTCACATCAAGTAAATAAACTCAGAGCTGGGAGTAAATTAAATTCAGATTTGTTCACTTGTGGTGCAGCTGAGGTTTAGTTTGCTTCTGTTTAGACTTTGTTGTGGTTTTCAAGATTTGAATATTTGAGAACAGCGCTAAGTTATGTCAACAGTGAGCAGCTGTGACTAAAAACTCAACGGGACTCAGCCACTGTTTGTTGAGACTGTAGCTATTTTAGACCAGAACGCTTGGCAAGGTTTGCACACATCACCTAGAAAAAAAATATATAGCGTCTGATAAAATCACCATATTGCATTTTTCTGTATAACTTGCAAGAAAGCGGAGCCTTAATTCTAATTAACTTTACCTAAAAACAATGTCGAAACATACGAGCTATAACGATAAATAAAAACCCCGCAGCTCTTTTTTGTTTCAGTCATAAAAAGGATCAGAAAATTGGATCAGGGAAGAGGTGGTGAAAATACATCTCTTTAGGCTCTTTTTATGAACTGAAAATCCACAATTTTCTGAAGAGACACAGAACAATCTTAGAAAGTCGAGCACATTAGAGCCAGAGGAACAAAAATAGCTTTTCTCATTGTGAGAACTCATATCGGTAATATCTATAAGAGCTGTTGTAGTTTAATGTTCACTTTCAATTTTGAGTTTCGTGTTGCCGTTCATTAAAAACAAATAAAACCATATGACTACTGCTGTAAAGAATAAGTTTTAAAACTTTTATTTATATTAGAATAAAAGAAGGTGAAATTAAAGTTGGTTTAAATTAAAATGTTAGGCAAGTTAATTTAAGTCGAGCATTTCGTTAGCTAATACACACGTAGACGTGTCACAGAGTTTAAAGAGCCAAAAGCAACACTCCACATGTAAAGCGAGTGTCAAAAAACCAGTGAGAACATCTGTGTGTTCCCTCATTTGTGGTTCTTGTAAAGCGATAGCACACCTGTCTCCAGGACGTATGAAACACATCCTTGTCCCTTTCTATTATTGTTTTTGCTCTCCGGGTGATCACCTGTCCGTCAAGCCGATTGCTCCTGGAATTTATCGATCGCAAAGTGTTTGTCGGTGTAGTTTTCTTTTCAGCCGGAGCAGAAGATAACCCTGTTCGTTTTAACTACCCGGGCTGTTTTCTTTTCTCGTCCAAAGAAATTGAAAGTGTCGGATGTACGTATCGGTTCTCGGGTGCCAGGAGGGGTTTTCCTGAGAAAAAGTTTTGACTGCAGCAGTTTGCAGTTAGTGCATTCAGTCCAGACTCTTGCACTTGATGCCTTCACTTTTGACAGAGCGCCTCAGCTCGAGTGTCAGTCTTTTGTCAGTCAGCTGAGCTTCAGGCTAGAGGGAGATTTTCTTTTGGAAAATCTCAGAAGGAATCTGGTTACAGTGGCAATCATTTCCTTTATTTCTCTCTGAGGAATTTCCATAATGATATTATAATTTGCTTTATGACTTTTTGAGAACATATCTGTGGTGGTTGTTGAAAACGGCAACATTTTGATCATATACAGAGTTTTTTTCACCACCAGCAACCTCAGTTTTCCTTTCCTTTTTTTTCTTGTCATGCTATCAGACACCCTCTCTCTTTCTTGTCTACATCTGACACAGTTCGATTAAATTTCACCTCTTGTCACACTGCTCGCTTGGCTTCGTCTCTGAGCCACATGCTGACACTCATACACAAACACACTAGAAACGGCGCACACAGCGGCGTGGTGGGAACGATGGTGGAGCAGGGGGCCAGTCATGACAAGGACCTCATTCTAGCACCTGACCACATGTATGTTGAAGAGCATACATGTGTGTTTGAGAAAGAGACAGCTAATGCTCTCAGAAACACTCATGCACATATGTCAGGAATATAAATGCATTCATGGGTAGCTTTAGACACACACACACACACGCACACAGAGACGCCTCTTTCTCCCACAGTAGAAGCGAGTGAGCTCAGGTAGCTGTCAGCTGCTCCCCAACAGGGAACAGTGGGCAAGTCAAAAACAGCTTCCTTGCTTGTCACTCTGTGCACACACACATGCACATACACACACTTACAGAATGTGTTTCCATGGGAAGAAAAAGGAGGAATGAGATGCCTTGGGCAGATGCTGGACCAGTTGTCTCAGCTGCACACAGAGTTTGCATGTGTGTGTGTGTGTGTGTGCACGTGTGTGTGTGTTTGTGTGTGTGTGTATCAGACTGTCTGCCTGTCCTTCCTCCACCTCAAAGGCCACCTGCCAGCCAGCCCAGGCGGACATGCTGACTTCCTTTTAGTTCTAACCTGTGAGTCGATGATAAGAAATTGTATGTGCGGGTTAGCGTGTGTGTAAGTGTGTAACAGATACCAGCAGCAGTAACACTAGCTACTTCTCTTCCCAGGAAGTTGTTGTTTATTTACGTTTTTTGGTGCTTTTGACTATAGATTTCCGATCAGGGTGGCTACCTGTGAGAGCCTCCCGTCGTTTTTAACTCCCCCCGTAGTGAGGCGAGGACGTCACGCCAGCTGGCTGCCCCGCAGCCCTCTGAGTGGGCGCAGAGCCACAGCAGCTGTAGCTGCCACAGTACGGGTCAATTACTCTCTAAGTTGATATTTTGTACACACACATGGGTACACTTCTTGTTTGCCCTGTGCATTCAGCTGCCTCTGACAATGTTTACAGTTTGCTGTTTCACACTCGATCAAAGCTGAGGTCTCAGTGGGAGGTTTAGGATCAAAGTCTTAAGAATTGTTGCTGCCTGACTCGTGAGGCCGTGAAGTGTTTGGCTAACCTCTGTTGGCTTCTGTGGCATTGTCTCTCCGTGACAGTAAATCATTGATATTTGTAAAGAATCTTGAGAGGATGAAAACGCTCTATCCACAGGTCTACGCATACTTTATCATCTTACTACCTGTGTTTTTTTCCTACCAAGGCCCCAGTGGTTGACACATGATAGAAATGTCTAATAAAGTGTTTAGCTGAACTAAAGGGCTGTTCACTGGAATATGCGATCATGCAAAAGTTTCATATCGATTGCATCCATGCAAAAGCTGTGTTTTCGAAGTCCCAAAAACAGTATTTTGGTTAAAAAATGATGAATTCTCTAAATGCTAGTTTTGCGTTTTTACTTTAACAGCAAGAATGCAACCTTTTGCAAATATTGATGTCATGACCCCACTCCTAACCTGACCCCAATTCTACCCAGCGTCAATCTTGGTGCACATTATTTCCTGGGTTTGGTGTATGTTTGTGACAGAATTACATCACCACGTACAAACCTGGCATAGTTAGCACACCATTTTGAGTCATTTTTGGTGTTTTCATGTGGACGAGAACATTTCTAGAAACACATAAAACAGTACATTAGAGTCAGATGATTTTATACTATCTCTCACTCATTCTAATTGTTCTGTTTCTTTCTCCGCCCTCAGGCTGTAGAGGAATGCTGTGCGGTTTCGGCGCTGTCTGTGAGCGCGACCCGACTGACCCAGCCAAGGGGGAGTGTGTCTGCAAGAGAGTGGAGTGTCCGTCCTTGGTGGCTCCTGTTTGCGGCTCAGATTCATCCACCTACTCCAACGAGTGTGAGCTGGAGAAAGCCCAGTGCAACACACAGCGACGGATCAAGGTGCTGCGCAAAGGGCCCTGCTGTAAGTCCTGAGTGTCACCTGAACACATCACACCGTCTCATTTTACAATGCGTATGTACTTGTAATCGGTTTGAAAACAATCTGGTTTTACTACAATATTTATATCAAGCAAATTTTTCTTTTACCTTTTACAACCTTATAGCATTAGTGTGGATTTAGATGGTTTTAGACACCAGATTACTGGTTTTCATCCAGTAACGATCCGTTCATTTAGATGTCAGACAGACACAGAGTTCAATAAATAAATAAAGTGAATAAATGGCTCTAAGGCAGGTGGAACACGCTCCATGCTAAAGGGCTATAAAGTGACTAAATTGCTTGCTATTTTAACAGTAATACATTGGTAATGCTGTTGTCCTAATTCAACAAGCTTTGCTTTTCTAACTTGATCCCAAAATAATGAAGCACATTCCTGTTATGTCCATTCTATTGTCCTCCCAGCATGGCTCTGGTCCCAGCGCTTAAGCACCACCTGCACCCTCATGAACAAATGCTCCCACTGGTAGTCATCTAGCTGCTGTTTTAGCCCTGGTTGGTGTCCACTGCTCTTCTTTAGCATCAAAATCCGAAGCTCCAAGGTGCAGATTCCTGACAAAGCTCTGCAGCAAGCCCAGTAATAACTACAGTGTTTTGTCAGCATTGTGCCTCCCTGTCAGTGTGGCCCTGTCCCTAATTCCTGGGCTCTGATTGCATTGCAGGCTTGAACCTGGCACTAATAACAATCTTGTCCACAACTGGCAGAGGGGAAATAAAGAGATAGGAAAGACAGGAGGAGAGCAGAGAGAAAAAACAGATTTGATGTGGGAAGGTGTGACTTTAAAAGAGAGAAAAAGGGCATCAGAGTGAGTGAGGTGAGCAAATTTCAGGAGGGGAGGAAATCCGGAGAGAGGAGGCTTAATACGGGTTAAGGCCAGCAGGATAATTACATCCTGCAACAATAGAAGACAGTTGTGTGGGGGAAAAAATAAAAAAGGGACAAAATAACAAAACGGTGATACTAATTATAGTATTGCTGATAATAAGCACCTGAGCAGGTCTCTCCACTCGTCTGCTGACATCTACATCAGGCAGCGATTCCTGCTCCTTCATCTATTGTCTGTATTTTACAGAACTAATTAGAAGTGATTCTAATGACGGGTCAAGTTCTCTGTCCCTCCTATTATCCGTCTGCCTTCAGAGAACAGATTGTTTTATTTAACTTGGACACATGACGTCCACTGCTGTGTACCTGTTTGTAGCTGCACTCTAAAAAAGCATGAAACAAGTGTCTTTGAGTTAAAATATTGCAAAAAGTGAGAGAAAAAAAGCAAATTCTTCAGTGTGAATAATAGCCATTATAATAAGAAATGTCCTGATCACAGCAAGAATTTTTAAAAATTCTTTATCTCAAGGGACTTCCTAGTTTAATTAATCAGATCATTAAGAGGGTTCAATTAAACTCAAAAGGTTACAGAAATATATGTTAAAGGGATTTTTTGGTCATTTTAAAGTGTCGTTCTATCAGTTATTGATGTGGAATGAAGGCCACACCCACTAGCGACATCACTCAAAGCCTCTAGAGCTGCTAGAAACAGGAAGTGGTCCTCTGATTGGAGCAATACTCAGGTTGAGAGAGACACTGATGCAGAATAGGGACAAACTAGCAGGTATTTCAAACTATTTTTGCTCCAAAAAGACACACGATGCATTCAAATACTATATTATGTGTTTGTAAACCTCTACAATTTAGCGGCATGTACAGCAGCATGATAATTCAAACATTCTTCAGATGAAAAAAACTAACTGACCTAAATATTTTAGCTTATTGAAAAACAAGAACAAAATGTATTTTTATTACTACAGGGTTTTTTTTTTTTTTGCTGATTTTGCTAAACAAAATGAAATAAGAAGACTCATCTACGCTTCGTTTTCAGCGTTAACATGACCTGAATCGGTAAATCTATATTAATTTTGCTGCATAAAAAGGGAACAGACCCCCCCACACACACACACACTTTTCTTCTTTCAGTGACAAAGATGAGAGCTGTCTGAGAGCATCACAAGTGCTGTTATCAAAAACACAATTATCCCAAAGGTCACATGCCAATGTTGATGCTTAGGAAGAAAATAGATGCGAGGGTTGCTGCAAAGTTTGTAAAAAGCATCGTGAAAAAATATCTACAAATGTTCCGGCAGAACTGGAACAAGCTGTGGAGGTGAGTTCAGGCTGCGAGACAGGCTGTACAGTTAGTTATGTTTGGACCAAAAAAAAAATGACAAGAATAGAAAGAAAATCTGTGGTGAGAAGAGACCAAAGTAGAGCTCGTTAAAAATGCAGGACATCAGTTTATTCATAGATGGCAAAATCAATCCAAGTAAAAAATGAATAAATAAAAGACAACATGCAGTAAAGTAATTCTTGAAGAAAGGTTTATGTTAGAGATGACTCTCAGCTGAATGACAACGTTTAGATGTATTAATTTAGTTTAACAAATGCATTAAAAACCGTTTCACATTTATGTTACATAGGTATAGGCTGAAGAGCTTATTCACACCTAAAGCAGATCAAATCCATAAACCCAGTGTTTTTTTTCTGCAGGACGGTGGCCCACAGCTCATATCCAAAAGCTCCAAAGCAAAAGCACTGTTATGAGCTGCCCAACAATATGTCCCAAATCTCTCTGAAAACCTTTGCAGAAAGCTGAAATCCACCATTGCCAGAAAGAAATAAAACTTTTTTGACACTTTAAAGGTGCTTTAATGCACCACAGTGGCAAAGTGAGAGGAAGGCTCGAGAAACTTTTAGACTGACAACAATGACAGCCTGTAAACTAAGGTATAATAAAGGCACCAAGAGCTGTAAGTGCTGCCTTTATTTGTAACTTCGCTTTATGAAAGCCTTTTGTGTTGCTTATTAACTTTAGGATAATCTCTTTATAGCTGAGTGATGGCACTAGTTTTAATATTTCCACATCAGATTGTTTAACCCCTTATGGGCTAATGTAGCTCATTAGCATCAAACCACTTCTGGCCTTAAAGCAACCAGATGGAGTATCAGGATTAGTACTTTCATCATCCAGTCCTATACATGTCTGCTGCCCTCTGGTGGAGGATCTACAGCTGGAATTTTATTTCTTTGCTACTGTTATGTTTTTTCATGACAGTATTGATACTGTTGCTATTTTTAAACACCTGCTGTAGACGTTATTCCCATAATACAGCCCAAGCCTAATGTATATATGTATTTTTATATTTACACAATGTTAAAAAACTGATCATTAGTTTATGATCGTGAGTTGTCTCATTTGTAATATGTAATAAACTGTTCCGTTTTAAAAACTAGATGTTTAAATGATCATTATCTTATAATTCAGCCTTTAAAGAGGTCATGTTTAGAGGGAGATTGGCTTCTATGTCCATTTATGATTTTTAAAACAAACTAATATTTGTTTAAACTCTGCTGCCTGTTTTTTAGCCCAGAACTCATTATCAGGTATCTATAAACCAGTTATCCAGCCGTCATGAAGGTTTATTTACCACTGATTTTTATTATAAGAGTCTTGTTAAAAGCTCCTGCTCATTTTTCGGAAGTGCAGTCGACCAGAGACTCAAAGGAAGTAAATGAAGGTTGCGCCAGGCTGCAGGCTGTGGTACATTTATTAGCTTTTATATGTGTTTGTTTGTTTGGCTGAGGTCAAGGATGTTTGCATTTGTACTTTGTATGCACATATAGCAGAATGAGGTGGATCTAAATCGGTGTGCACGGTTTTATACGTGCATGTCTGTATAGATGTGACAAAGGGGAACGGTGTTAAGAAATCATCGTGAGCCAAGTGACAGGTTGTTATTCTCTCCCTGTCTCCAGTAAACCCAGCCAGCACATGGAGTCTGAACAGGTCACTCTGGCTGAGAGTTTTCAAGGCTTATGGAGAGCAAATTTTAAAAAAAGAGAAGAAGGAAGAGCAGGAGACAGTGTAAATGGAAACGAGCTGAGGGAATGAGAGTTTTTACCTTTAAGAAATGTGTGGGTGTTTGGACCGGTGCTTTTGGGCAAAATCCTTGTTTGACTCATTCAAATTGAATGGAGGGTTTTTATTAGGGTAAGTGAATTGGCTACCTCTCTAAAACGCCGTCATGTCTAATTCAGATCAGTCCTGGAGTCGTATCTGGCATTCAGGAGTACAGCAACAAAAGAAGTATTTTCATCGATTCCTCCCCTCGTAAAGTAGCTGCAGTGTGTTGGCAACAAGCAAACAGAGGAGAGCATCAGCCTGCAGCCTCCCTTCATCTGAAGGAGGCTGCACATTTTAACATGAAACCTCATGGTACTGAAAGCAAAACCTTGTAAACTGAGTAATGAATGAAAATACAACAGAATAAGACGTTAACTATTTAATCTTTATGGCCCCTTCTCAGGGTTAGGATGATATCCATTTTTAAAAAAATCAAAACTTTCTAGCAGGTTCTTGGTGACATCTCTAAGGCACGTTTTCACTCTTTTTAGTCTGAGACCAGAGAAATAAAAGTCATAGAGTTTGTCAGACAACACGTAGCTGCCTCTGTACTTTTATGTGCACATTTCCAATAAATGGTCACTATGAATATTGGGAATACTCAACAAGTTAATTTGAAAATACTACCTCCCTACCAGGGCTGTTTTCTAGGTTAAATTATCGTATTGACCCAAATATAGGACGACCCTGATTAGAAGACGACCCCCCCCCCTTTGATTTACCATGGATGAAGGTGATGTGTCCCCACCAATAACTCGATCTAAAAGTACAGAAATAGTGCTGCATCCCCACCAATACTACATGCAGCACCAGTCCAGTGGACCGAGGTGCTGTGCAGTTGTGCGGGGACTTGTGTCCAGGGGAAGGAGGCGTGTCCAGATCGACCGGCGTGAGCCCTCACCTGACGGAAGTCCGAGCTAAGCCGCTCACACTGAAAGCACCTGGGTCTGGAAGTGGACCGGGCTGGACTGGACATCAGGCATCATCCCCAGTGGGCCTGTAACTTTGGGCTGGTCCCATTGCGATCTGAGCTGCGCTTCCTGTGGCTGCCGCCTTTACAAAAAGCCTGCGCCCTCTGCTGTTGCGGTCCTGTAATGACCCCAAACAACTATCAGCATGTGTCACTGGTTAGACCCCAATTAAAAGATGACCCCACATTTTTACATTATTAAATGGTAGTACCGTATTATAATACAATACAGTTCATCTGCTTTGGCTCTGCAGTAGAACCAGACCAGAATGAAAACTGACCCAGGAACAGTATTTTCAAAAGGCTCCCTGACATGGACTTGTTGTGAGCGTGCACAAAATTTTCCTTGCAAGTTCACGGTGGTTTACTATTCTGGTAGCAGACAATCTTATCCTGGATGGAGCATGGAGGAGTGTGGTGGGAGCGTACCCACAATGAGGAGGTCTGAAGCACTGGCGTGACCCCCTCACACCATCAGTGACATGACCTTCCAGCATGCATCCTGATTAGGGTTGGGTACCGAAGTTCGGTTCCGGTATGGACCCGACCGTTACATCATCGGTACTACTCGGACCGAAATACAACGTGAATTTCGGTGCGCCATTTCGGTGCCCCAAAATATAGCCGCCTAATTACGCCCTCTGGTGTTTGTCGTTAATAAGCTGTAGCCTGTAGCACACAAACGTCACGTGACACGCACGCAGCAGGCTGCCGCAGGAAACACAACCCCGACACGCGCACTCGGCCATCTCCTTGTGCGGCAGTCCAGCGGTGATGTCAGCCGCGGCTCCTCGCATCTCTTCGCCCCACAGAGCACACTGGTCTGAATGGTGCGGGCAGAGGTCCACTTCATGCCGGCCGCCACTCACTCGCAGCGCGCCCCATGAGATCGGGACGCGCAGCTGGTCCCCGCAGCTGGTCCCCGCAGCTGGAGCGAGGGCTGCGGGGACCAGACGCTCGACTCCTCGCCGCTCACCGGGACAGCCGATCAGCCTCCTCCTCACATCCTGCTGCTTCTCCTTTTTTCCTTCAGCACACCTTTCATTTCCTTTGTTGTCTGTCCTTTTCTTTTCTTTTCTGTCCTGTTCACTCTCTCTGTCGCTCTGCCAACCTGAGTGGCATCTAAATAAGTTTCCTCCTGGACACGCCCACTTACAACAGGTGATGGTGATTATCAGTCACATTAAAATCAGTCCACAGCGATCCAAAGAATTAAAAACAAACAACATTAAAACAGTATAAAACATGCAATAATAATGTATAAAAACAGGGAAAAAAACATGCAAATAAATAAAACTTAAAATCAAAACCAAATTTTCACTGTGTGACAACAAGAACACCAAAGAGCACCGATCTGAGTGTTAGTTCAGTGTTTAGGATTGTATTTCCATTGTTAATCAGTAGATTGAGTTGATGTTCAGTTAATAATTGTTCAGTTAATGTTTTGTACATTTAATTAAATATTTTCTTTCTTTAAATTATGAAGAATTTGATGTTTGGCTCGGCCTTTTGCCTTAAGAAATAAAAAGTCAGGGGATCATAAAAAAAATCTGTGTTTTTAGGTTTTAAAAGTACCGATTTAAATACCGTTTAGGAACCGGTACCGTTTTAAAAGTATCGAAATGGCACCGGTACCGAATGAAACCCTTTCAATACCCAACCCTAATCCTGATGCAGCCTGAGACCTCAGGCATGTTCTAATACAGCGATATCCAGTCCTGGTCTTAGAGGTCCACTATCCTCTTTATTTTAGATGAATCTGCTGCAACACACCTGGTTTAAATCAACAAGCCTTTGCAGAAACTGAAGACATGCTGTAGATGGAATTCAGCCTTTGAATCTGGTGCACTAGAACAGGTTTGGACAGCACTGTTCTAATGGGCTGTGTAGGTCATGGAGAGTGTAGCAGTGTCATAATGCATTTAAAAGGAGGCTACTTTAAACATACTGCCAATAATCTTAAAATATGGTAACAAAAAGCTGGAAAATTATTAGAAAAGTTAATACTAAGACCCTATGAGAAACAGAACCGTGACTAACTAATGACACAGACATTACTGGTGAGTAACATTTGTATTAATGTCGTTAAAATTCAGGGTTTATTTCAGCAAAATGATTGCATCGCTGCTGAAATTGTACAGAGGAGTCTCCAGACTGTAGAAATGACTTTTTTCTAGCATTAATGGGAAAACATTGGACTTGCAAAACTGCAGCAATTTTTCTTTTCAATCTATTATGAAGCGTTGTTATTAAAAAAAAAAGGTGATGCAACACGGTGGTAAATGTGCCCCTTTTCAAACAACCTTGCTGTAGGCATCACATTTTAAATGAGCACATATTTTATTCAAACAATACAAATGTCTTCAAGTAACCATTTATTTATTAAAACAATAGAAATATTAACGTGTGATTCATGTAAGAAACATTTTTACATTTAATTTGAGCATCAAAGCACAATAAACCACACATTTATCTTCTTCTTCTCTCCTGTCGTGTATTTTTTGATAACCAGCCTTTAGCTTTGACTCGTTCTCTTTATTCTCTCTTGTCTGACGCAACTTTTTTTTACCGTGTTTGGCTTAGAAGCAGAATAACCCCCCGTTTAGCACCTGCTCTAAAAACTGAATTGTCTAATAGGACATTTAAGATATTAGAGTACATTCCCACCTGAGGACAGAACAAAATGACCCACATGTTGTCAGGGTTCTGGCACTTTCCCCCCCTCGAGTTCTCCGCTCTAATATTCATAACCTGCCCCTTAATGGCTCTAACTAGCTCCAGTCCTGCTTCTTCATTATCTCCTTTTTTTTTCCCTGAGATGAATGATTTGGGATCTGCGGGGTTACATTTCCGCCGGTCAAGCAGGCAGGCGTTGAGCACATAATGGCCTCAGATATTATCAAAATTAAAAGGAGAAGCTGCGTTTTAATTGGCCCAGCAGGAATGCTTGATAACAACATAATGTGAGAGGAGGAAAAAAAAGGGAAAAGAAAGAGCTCAAAAAGAAAGAGAAGCACTTTGTGCCGCAGAGAAACAGGAGACATTTGAACAATTGCGTGTGCATGAGCATTAGTGCTTGTGTGTGGACGTGCACGTCCTACAATCAGCTGGGGAATGTGCATCATGTTGGCTCTTCTAATATTGAACTTGGAGCAGAGTGGTAAATACACTCCATTTCCCTGAGAGATCCACAGAACTGCTGCAGAACTCATCTTGTGTGGCCAGTCTAGTGGAACCTAAAGTTTTCAGCCTTCTTTACTTTCTTCTTCTTCTTCTTCTCGACGGAGTGCAACAAGTAATACCAAAACAAAACAAAAAGTGGAGTGGGTCAGGTGAGAGAGTGATCAGTGGAGATTGATTTTGTGAGCGTGCATGAGAGCTGTCTGTCAGCTGCTAGTCTAATCTCTTGTTGTGCTATAGAAAGGCTTTATCTCCAGTGCTTACACACTCTTGTGTACTCAGGGACAAAAAGGTATCAGTACTCTGCAAATTCTCTGAAATACTGCAGACAGTATGCAGCCCAGGAGGAAGTGAACCTCGCTTTATTTATAAAATATGTGGAGCTTCTTCTTTCTTATTTGATTTTAAATTTCAACATAAAAAATTCAGATGCAGTAAGCTGCAAACTTTCAAAACATCAAAAATAAAGAGGCTAGCATGAAGTTGCCTCCAAAACAGTTCATCAAGATCAGGCTTCTAAAATGTTTATTCATTTGTATTTACTCAATACTTGGTTGGGTCTCCTTTTGCATGAATTACTGCATCAGGTGTCACGGTGTGGGGTAGTGCAGGACCCAAGTGTGGAGGATGGAGGCAGGAACAGGTGAGGAGTGACCAAAACAAGCCTTTATTGCCGGCTGAACTCAGAAGACACAACACGCAAGGCTGGGGATGCAACGCAATGAACCGACAGGAGAGTGACAGAACTAAACAGCATATATAGGGAGGGAGCTCATTAAGGAGACGAGACACACCTGGAGGGGATTAGTGCAGGACACAGGAGGAGGATCATGAAAACAGTGGAACACAGGCACAGACTGGACACAGGGAGCAGAGCATGACAGAAGGTGATCAGCCTGTGGATCTGCTGAGGTGTAATGGAAGCCCAGCTGGTGTTGATACCAGCCTTCAGGTTATCTACATTGTTGGGTCTTCCTCTTGACAATAACCCATTGATTTTCTATGGGGTTCAGGTCAGGGCAGTGTGCTGACCAATCAGAGCTCAGAGTGGGCAGATAAGTCCTGCTTTATTGATTTTAATGAAATATTCTCTTTGACACTGGATTTTGGGTTTCATCATCTGTAAGCAATTTTGATCAAAATTACAAGAAATAAAATATTTCACTCTACGTGTAATGAATCTGTATATGAGAATGACAAAAACATTGAACTTTATCCCGATATTCAAATTATTTGAGATGTACCTGAAATGTTTAACACTGCAGTCATAATTTATTATAAAGTGTCAATGTTAGGTTTAATGGAGAGAGGCTTCTTAAACATGATGCACTCAAACATTTGAATAAAACAGGATTCTCAATCAAGATGACCACTACAGTCTACTGACTTTACAAAACAAACAAATGTCTGTAACTCAGGGAATGTTGAACTAAAATTTGATGTGTTGGCAGTTGAGAGTCATTCACATCAAATACTCCAAGCTCTAATGAATTGTTTGGGATCTTTGCCTAAAACTTTGCCATTAACTGTTGGCATGAATCCAAATTATCTCTCAAACTACAGGGTGGATTTTTTTTTTTTTTTTTTACTTTCAGAAAGTAACCATTAGATGTGCGTCTTTACCAGATTAACTTTTGGATTATTTCTGCAACAGCTAATCAAACTAAGCAAACACAAAAATAGCAATAACTACAGTTTCGTGTGTTGGAAGCTGAGTTATCCACAATACAGAGTGCTAACAGATTGTATGAGATCTTGCAACATAGCATAAAACTGAGCATGAATTTAAAAAATGTAACTAAAAAGGCAGTTACTTCATTTTTTTTCTTCCACAAAAACTGATCTTGGTATAAAACTTTGGCACAAAATACAACAGGCAATATGCATTTCTTCAAGAAGTCCCTGGACTATGATATATTGCTGTCTATTTCCATTTTTCAGTATTTCAAAATGCATTTAAATCCACCTGGAAAACTTGAGATTGAATGAAAGAAAAATAGATGCAAATAGTGTATGAAAAAATGTTAGATTTCCACAATAAGATGTGCAAGAAGACATCCCAGATGTTTTGCACAAACCCAACTCAGATCTGCAGAAATCTGTATATTTATTCAGTGTGAAGGTGTGTTGCATTTTGGGTGATTTTATTATTTGTCACTCAGTACTGAGTGGGGGATAGACAGTGATGCTTCCTGAGCTGACAGCAGAGGCTGAGCTGATTGGATTGGAGTGTAGAAAAGTTTTTATTTTGGTGCACAAACATTCACATAGCAACATATTTATAATAGGTCAGTATTTACCACAAATAGATGACATCGTATATCAATCAGAAATTTTCTTTTTCCAACCCTGAAGACATTCACAGTTGAAGACCATGACATGTTTTAAAATGTGAAATCATTTCCTTTTTTGCATATTAATTGCAGTCTTGACAAGAGGTTTCCCTCAGAGCTGAAATAAAAGTGTCCTCAGTCTGTCACCCCACCTGTGCATTTGGCCTTTTGTCTTATTAAGATGCTCAGCCCGGTCCCAGTAAAGCTCTGACTCATCCTCTTGTAGGACCCAGAGCTGACTGAGACTGAAGGTTTCAGGAAGAAGAAGAAAAAACAGCAAAAGCAAAAGCCACATTCTAGAGCTGGAGAGGCAATCAAGGCCAACCTGCTTCAAACCTCCTTTACTCCTGCATACCCCTTTCTTCTGCTTCACTTTCTGCTCGTGCCCTGACAATAGCTTTTGTTACCACGGTGACATGTCAGGTTGCCACCGGTGACAACAGACTGGTGGTGATAGCTTTATGTTCTTCAGATGACTTCTTTTCGTTGCCAGAGATGATAACAGTTTTCTACAGAGTCTAACTGACAGAAATCCTCTGTACCTTCTCATATTTTCCATTTCTTATTTTTGCTTTTTTTTCTGCCATCACTCCGCTTCTTCCTTCAGTCTTCTTTCTTTTATATCCTCTGACTTTATATGTTTTTTAATCCAGTTTCTTCTTCTTTTTCCTCTCTTAAGCTGATTCGTCTTTTTTTCTCGTCCTTATTTTCTTCATCCTTTTGGTTTATTTTCATTTCTCTGCATGTTGCTTTTTTTAAATGACTTTCTCTTATTTAATCAGCCCCTAAAAGCAGAGGTTTTCACTTTTTACCACTTGTCCCCCGCCCATCTCCTTCCTTCACTCTCTCTCTCTGTTCTTTCATTCTCCACTTTAAGACTTTAAGACAAAATCAGTTTTTTGCTTCTTCTCTCGTCGTTAGTAACGGACTCGCGCACAAATTCGCACAAATGTAGAAACTAATCAAATTTCTCCAGGGTGATTGCTGAATGCATTTATTCATACGTGCACACAAACACTTAAACACACACACACACACACATGCACAAACAGACACACAGAGCGAGAGGTCATAGTAAATAACTCAGCTTTCGTGCTTTCATTTCCCTGGGGCATTGACTCTTGCTTGGTATTCATAACCATAACATGCAGAACCTGACGGACCGACTGTGTGTGTGTGTGTGTGTGTGTGTGTGTGTGTGTGTGTGTTGACAGTGTATTTATACCCTTGTGCATGAACTTGCATACACACAGGCACATTTAGTGAAATATACACATACTGCAGGCGTTTTGCAAACAGATTGAAAAATATACATTGTTGTTATCGCCACACACATGCACACACACACACACACATATGATAATGAGCTTTGCTGGAGTCCTCGATCCATCTTTACTTGCTGTTCCCACTCGTCTGCAGCCGCTGATACTCATAAGACAAATCCTGTCTTCCTGTTCATCTCTCCGTCAGTCACCTCTCTAAGTGCTGTAAGGGGAAAAAAAACAGATTATGTACACACATCCACACACACCCGCTTCATCCCTTGCGAAGAGTTGTATTTTCAGACTTTTAATGTATTTATGCGTTTGGGTTCTCCTGAATAATACATTTTTTATTTGTTATTTTCACTGCATATGCTCTCAGAACGATGGGCAGGATTGAAAATAATAAAAGCAGAGCAGTGTGGAGAATATGAGGATATCTGGCGGCTCAGCAGTCAAGAGAGGATATTTTACTTTATTTTGTTTTGGATGAAACAAGAAGGGTGAACACAGTCGGGGAGACGAGCTTTAAAGGTGTTTGATTTGTCTTTGCATCCTCTTCTTTGAGTTTCTTCAAACCTGAGCAGGAACTATCCAGTCATCGATGATTTGTATGAATATTTAAGGTGTCAGAGATCCTTTGCACCCTTTGAAATTGGTCACTTCATTACTGTACATTTACTTGTTCCTTATTTAAGTCTGTCCATCGACTGTTTTCATGCCCCGGAGGGACGCCGTGTTTACACTGTGGCGGTGGAAGACAAATTAGACGGTTCTTTTCTCCGGTGGGAGATTGATTTTAAATCCTGCCAGCGCTGTTGTGAAACAAGCCAACAGATGTTAAACTTTCTAAATGTTTGACCATTTCTTTCCCCCCATCCTCAACCAGCTGTTGAGATATTCGCCCACGCAGATTCAGCCGTGTGCGTTTGAGAATCGACCGTCTCGTCTCGGAGCCAAGATGAAGTAATTCAGACGTTATTGATTAGGGTCATCAGGTGTCATGGTACAGCTGGTGTTCATGTTAGCAACCTAATGAGACGCCGTTTACGCCTTAGTTGGAGTGTGAATGCAGTTAACTGAGTGGGAGGTGAGGATCTCAGCAGTCTTTTGTCCTGTTAGATCAGGATTGAGAGGTGTTAAAGAAATACTATGAGGCAATCTGTCTTTGGAGTAAGAGTGTATTGTTGTGTGCTGTTTGTTGTGCTTTGGGGTTTATGTTACTTACCAAAACATCAAATGACAGGGGGGAACCTTGTGTGCATGTGATGTAATAGTTTTAAAAGCATTTGATATTACAGATGTAAAATTACCTCATAGAAACCTGTTAGAGGAAGAAAGAGGTGTTGGAATGAGTTCTGTGATTTAACCCTTTTAGAGGGCGCTCACTGAAATATTTACACATTTCTACCATTGAGTGTTGTTGTGAGCTTTTTAATTTTCATTTATTCATTTCAGGTGGTAAATTATTTTACAGTTTTATGTTTGAAGTTTTTAAACTTGTTCAAAATCGTGTTACATAAAAGAAACTTTTCAAATCTTCTTTGTAAAGCTTCCATGTTTAGGCTGCAAAATCCAAATTTAAAACACGCTGTCAGACGTGTTCTTTTATCCCAAAAAAAGGCACAAACTAACTTCTAAGTTAAAGAAATGTAATCATGAACAAAGGAAAACTTTTCAAACGATCGAGACGTTTGTCACCCCGTTCAGCAGACAGGCTCACATTTCACCACAAAA
Organism: Callopanchax toddi; assembly: GCA_006937965.1. NCBI lineage: Eukaryota > Metazoa > Chordata > Actinopteri > Cyprinodontiformes > Nothobranchiidae > Callopanchax > Callopanchax toddi. The sequence goes on along the minus strand of SSNR01000052.1, from coordinate 168,665 downwards.
ATCAGGAATTACTGAACCGACAGTCCTAAAACATTCTTGGCTCTGGACCTCCTGCATCATTGTGGGTCTGGTTGCCATGGTCACCAAGGACCACTTCCTTTATACCTTCTTGTCCTTCTGCTACTTCATCACATTTGATCATTCCAGCAGTTCTGTTCCTGACCCATGTTTTAAAAACATAATCTTTATCCTGAGCTGCTAATGCAGCGTTTTTAAAACTAAACTGTTTCTCAAATGATTATTTTTAAACCCACAAGGTTTTTTTTTTTAAGCGTTAAAGCGGTGTGATTTAATAATAAAATCATCTGTTATGCTGTGTAAATAGTTATCAAAGTTAATCATTTAGACTATGGTAATTAAATGACATCAACATTTCTCATTTGTTTTACCTGAAATATTCTTAGCTGTCCTCCAAACCACTAGTTGGCGCTGTGTTTGCCAAGTCAAGTTTGGCTTCAGTTATTAGTCAGCTTTGTCCAAGCTACAGTTTCAAAACTATCATTTCAGATAAAACAGAGTCTGCATTTCATTCATAAAGTTTGTGAACATCAGAGTAAAGTGCTGTGAGTTAAAAGCACTGTTTGTGTTCTGCATGGTTCCCTTGACTTGCTGCTGCAGAACGAGCATTTAAAAATGATTTAAACTGCTAAATGCTGTCTATAATGTTTGACAGGTTATCTGTCTGCTACATCTTCTAGTGAATTAAGTTCTGAGGAAACTTTTAGATGCAAATCTGGATCCACCAATAGATCACCTTTATTATTCCTGTGTGTTATTGTGCAGGTTTTATGTAAACTACAGTTATAGTTTCTAATTTTTACAGTGTAATCTTGTGTTAGATAGAAGATCAGAACATGTGGACATATTTAACCATCACATCATGCTGAATATTGAGACTTTGTTCATTTTTAAACACATAAACAACAAAAGCTTCGGTTTATCTATCGTTTTAATCTCGTTATTGTCGCTTTATTGTGATTTTTATTTTTATTTTTTGTTTAAGATGCAACATTTTATTCTGCGGTTTACAATAAATTCCAGCTGACTGTTAAAAATAAAAATTACAAATACAAATTAGAATGGTTGAAACTGATTAGTTGAGATCAATCGCTGTAAATTTAGCTTCCTAAAACGACGCGTCGCGTTTTTTATTGTTGACCTTTGATTTAATGGTGGACACAGTGTCTCCTCCAACCGTTCACAACAGCTCGATGTTCCCAGCTCAGAAAATGACCATAATAAGAGTTTCTGCACGTTTCAGCTGTGATACATAACCAGTGTTAGTCTAAAAGACTATAATGTGTTTTGTTCCCTTAATGCTTTTTATGTGGAACAGCAGGGAATATAAAACGGCTAATTATGAAGGGAACATAACGGAGAAGCAAAAATAGACACTTAAAACGAGGTAAATGTACAGTAATGTTAATTTCCTGGAAACCGTGTGTGTGTGTGTGTGTGTGTGTGTGTGTGTGTGTGTGTGTGTGTGTGTGTGTAAGTTTGGGTTGGGGTTTTGTTAAGTGTCAGATGGCAGTAAATTGATGGATCATTAAGGGATTGGTGCTATAAAACAAGCTGAATAAAAACAAAGTTTCTAGAATAAACTCTGTTTCTGTGAAATTCTTTTGAGTTAGAAATGCATCCAATTCATCAGAGAAACAGAAAGTAGCTGCGTGTTGATTTATTAATAGAATGATGAGATTGATTAGACATTAATCTTTTAAAAGGCTTTTGAATCTAGGGTTCTTGATGAGTGCTTGAAAACATGCTTGAATTCTGTTGGTTTTTAAAATTTTTATTTGAAGCGTTAGAAATTAGTTTTAGTGCAACGTTTTAGGATGTTTATGAGACAACAGAATCATTGTTTTGAGTATGTACTGTTCTACTCATGTATGCATAAATCATACCCTTATAAAATGTGAAACTCAGCCTAAAAGTGCTTGAAAATTGTTTACATTTGATTTTGGTAAAAGTCTTTAAATCCTTTTGCTTTAACTTGTGACTAAATGACAGAATTGGTCTTCAACTCTTAGGACTCTGTGACTGCAGCCTCATATTTAAAGTTTTTTAGGTCATTTACCAAATATTTGATGATTTAATGAAAAATTGACATGCCACAAAAGGAGAACTTCCCCCTACTTTACCAAAAAAGTGCTCATTTCTGATTGTTTACCAGTTTTTTTTTTATTTAGACTCAGTCTCCTCTGTCACCTTTTTAATGGAATAACACAACAAAGACCCTGATAAACCACAGTTTATTGACAGACATCACTTGTTTAGCTTTCATTAGATCAGCGATGCTGCATCGATTTTCTTTGGCAACAATTAAAACTTGTTTTTCTCTTTACTGTTTTCCAATTAACCTAATTCTAACTTTCTAAAACGTGTAAGTGCATCACACTATACCTTCATTTACCATGAAATATGTTTAGATTCTAAAACTCTTTACAGCTATAGATTTTTTTCTGTAGAATTAGAGGGATAAGCACACACACATTGAGCAAACTTTCCAGAAAAGGGATCAATCATCATTATTTTGATCTACTAGTTGCTGTGAATAAATGTCAGTTCTTCTCCTCTGGCTTGTAGTCATGCTAACCTGTGGCCTATATCAGCTGAGAGATAAGCTGTTTATCTGATTACATGTTAAAGGTAGTTGTGGTTCCTAAACATCGTTTTGGTCTTTTAGTCTTGAATCCTAATCCACTGGAACTTTGTCAGTTTTCTTATAATTAAGCAGCAGTCTTTGTTCCAAAGCCGTCATTACTGCGTCGTTTCAGTCTTCGCTGGCAGGAGATAATTCCTCGTTTATCTGCTGATGGGCTTTATGCATCTCTGATGTCTCAGTTTACCAAAAAATAATGACTGCAGCTGTAGAAATCATGACTTTTGGCTCTGCTTGTTTCCAAATTTGCCTCGCTCCTATTTTAAATATGAACTGTAAACTGTGAGCTGTTTGTCAAAGCACTGATGTTTTTTGCTTCATATTACTTAGTTTTGATCGTTTCCTGCAAAGAAAAGATTTCATTAGAAATAGAAATAAGAGACAAAGATTTTTTTTTAATGCAGTCAGGACTCTTAGATTGAGAATCATGTGGATTTGAAACCAGCTTTAATGATGTTGCCATAAATGGAGCTGCTCTCATAGTATCTGCTGCTGACTGTGAACTCTCAGAGAGACGTTTATTTACATTAATATAGAGGAGAAAAGGGAAGAAGTTAATTATCAGACCTTGAGCTTATCAGACGCTCATGTGGAGTGTTTGTTGATACTGTAAAACTTCACACAGCCACTCTAGTGTTTGTGTAGGGGGCCAGATACCTACAGGAACAGACTTTGTAGCCGCTCAGAACAGCATATTGTGCCCAGCGGCCATCACTCATTAGTAAGTGTTTTTATGGCAAAGGCCAAGTATGATTATCCAACTCTTCGCTGCACATCAGTGCTCATTTTGGCTCCCCACCACCAACGGCTGTCGTTAATCAGGAGCTAATGAAAGGAAACTTGCAGCATACGTGCCACCGAGCCCACACGAGTATTTATTCCTCTTTCTGGGGCCAGGATGACATTCTCATTTCACAACTCTCTGAGGGAAGTTCATTGATTTCAGGCATTTCATTTCATTTTTTTTTCTGTGTCAGTTTGTGGGCACAAAAGCATTTTGCATATTGAATTTTTTTTTTCTCTCTTCACTTTTTAAAAACTATTATACATGCAAAAGTCATTATTTCATCAGTGAAGCATGCCTGTGGTTAAACGTGTGCTGTAATACTGAAGCTGCAAACTGGGTCTAATCAATTTTATGTCACTACTTTGACCACTGATGCCTAATTTAAAACATAATTTAAAAGAAAAAGCGACTGCATCATTGATTAAGTGGGATTCTGGTCCTAATGAAGAACACAGTGAAGCAGTTAATGGCATACCTGACTGCACACCCTCCGCTTTTAGGCACTAGAATATTGTTCTTGCTTTCAAGAGGAACTCTGCACAGCTTTTGGTGCAAGCAGTGATTAGTCATGTTTTTTTATATGTGCTGAGACCCTGAGGTTAAAGAGACTGTCCATCAGCCAGCATTTGTCTTTTTTTTTTCTCTCTTTGAGATTGTTGATATTGGCCAAAGGTCTAAATTAATAGTGCGCTGTCACATTTGACTTACCTGAATGGATTCTGCAGCTTGAAAAATATATTAGAGTATTGCACATCAGGCTTAAAATGACCATTTTCTGTGGGAAAATCATCACATTTATTTAAAATAATACATAAAACTCTTTAATTGTTGTCAGGATTTGCTGCATAAGTAGCTAATAGCTAATCAAAGTTAAGATTTTCTTACCACCCAGTGCTTCATGAACTTTCCATTAAAGAATCCTTATTTTTTTATGTGTATTCTCACTAATATTTATTGAAGAGCTCATAAAGTTTTTAGTAGAATTGTGCTTCGGTGCAAACCTGAGCACGATTGTGTGTTTGTGATAAATGCCACTTTCAGACGATTTAATCCCGGCCTGTCTTCATCGCGTCACTCAGCAGAATAAATGGGCTACTGCACCACACCTGTGCTTTACTGCGTCTTTCAAGCGTGAGACGTCTGCTACTGGAAAATGACAGCTTTGGTGAAAAATACCTCAGCGTGTCGGCTTCATAGTATTCTATCATTTGCCTTTCATATTTTTTTAATCACCGATCTCTTTGGACACGGTTGCTATTTTCCAAAGCGACGTCCGACCACTGAAGCTCTCGTTTTTTTGGTGATTTTTAACAGTTTGCTTCAACTCCATTTGTACGTTACATAAACTTGACTTGGAGTACTTCCTGACTTACTTTAAACTCAAGCGCTCTACTGTAGCTGTGACCGGCGTCTGGCTTTTTGTGGCTCATTTTCCGTTCTCAAGGGTAATACAGCTACGTGTGTAAAAGAGAGCAACAGCTGCAGTTCAGTGGAGCTCTTTGAAGAACAACATCAAACACAAAGAATCGTCTTCCAGTCATTGGCATTACAGTAGAAAGTGTGTGTGTGTGTTGGAGAGGTGTGTGTGTGTGTGTGACTCCTAATCCTTTGGCCTTCCCTTCCTCTCTGCCTTCTGCTCTTCCACTTTGTTTGGACGTCTGGCTGCAGATTCTAGTTCTTACTTATAGTCTCAGATGTCACTTTTTGTTGATCGTGTTTATTTATTTTCTGACCGTCCCATATGCTCTTTCTCCTGCTCCCACTTTGACCCTTTCCCTTATCTAATTTCTGCACACTTCTCTCACAGTAGTTCCAATTTTTCATTAAATTTTTAACATAAAAAATCTTTCCTTTGCTTCCTGACTTTTCATTTAAAATAGCTCTGCTTTTTTTTGGTCTATTTCTGCTGTAAAATTGCTGCTGCCTAATTACATCAAAGAGGCTTTAATAATACAATAAATAAATAGATTGATGTGTAACATGTATCTGTGGTGAATAATATACACTTTTCCTTTTCAGAAAAATAAATTATAATTTCAAAACAACATAAATCAAACTAAATGGAAGAACATTTATACCAAAAAATGATGATGTCATAAGCTAAATTGACTCAATTTAAACCTGTTTATGGGTCAGACTGTCCTCAACAGGTTTCCAAACCTCTAACTAAAAATAATTCCATCTGTTTTGTACAATATTGCTTCCACTAAAAGGTTCACAGGCATGCTAATGGACTTAGCCTGCTAAGATGGGGTAAGTGTTGTGAAGGAGAGAATGTTTTAGCTTAAACTGTATTTTACACTTTAACTAAGTAGCTTTAATACCTAATCCTAACAAGACGGTCTTAGAGCTTTAAAGGATACTTCACATCTTTTGAAGTGGTTTTCTGTTCAAATATTTCTTGATGTAGATAAAAATTCAGCTTGTTAAAGTAGAAATTAGTTCTGCTCAGACAGACGAGCTAACGGCTAATGTAGTATAATCAGTTCTAGTGTTTAGCTGCTGCCCTGAAACAACTTCAGCTTCAGAGAAGATCATGGAAAGGTTGATTTATAAACCGTCACACTGCGAAACGTTGAATTAAACGGTTGTTTCATCGAATTTATTAAGAAACTCCAGCTGGAAGTGGTATGCTAAACCAGGAATGCTACTAGCTGTTTCGCTAACGTGTAAATTACCATAGAATTCTACATAAATACTCATATCATTTCAAATCTACATAAAAATCCTAAAATCACAATCCAAATTTGGGGATTAGCTCATCAAACTTGGTAGAAAAGACTCTCATTTCTCCAAATTGAATCCTTTTAACCTGGACTTTGAAATTAAAACTAAAAGGAGTTCAGAGTTTTGGTCTCCTTAGTTAAATTAGTCCAACTATAAGATATTCTCTTATATGTTTACGTAGCTTAAAGGAATTGTATTCATCCCTATGTTTGTATGTATTTTCTCCTTTTTTTGGTTAAAACAATGAAGCACAACCTCAAAACACCCACAGGACACAAGCAGCCTCAAATGTAAAACATTCAATGTTTAACTGCTTAAAAGAACTCGTTAAACTCTGATATATTCACATTAATTAAAATGTACAATAATAGCAATATTTTTCACGTTGTTCATTTTTGACTTTCTTGTTTTATTATCATTCATTATTGTCATATTTTTAGTTGTAGTTGTATTTCATGACTGACATATTTATGTTTATTTTAACTCAGTCATCAAGTTATAAGTGATGCAGTCATTTCAGTATTGATTATAGTTTATTTTTTTAGTCAATTACTTATTTTATTTAATACTTTTTGCATTAGGTCCTCCTTTTGGTTGCACATTGTGATTTCTGTTGTGTCTTTGCAGTGTTCCTTTGTCTGCTCAGGAGGAACAAACCTTTATTTTATATTCATAATCAATACTTTGTGAGCTGGAATCATAACAAAACATTTAATGAGTGAACATCCAGCTTTATTGGTACCAATGTATTGGCTTTTTACAGTACATTTAATATAATTGAGCAACTTGAGTCACTGGAACCACTCAGAGGTTACGGGGTGTCTCTGATGCTGAAGAACAGCTCCTAAACTCAGTGCCTATGAATACAGTTCATTATGAATTTGTGAGGTAGTATTGTGTTATTAATTTAGTTCACAAAAATTAAATTGTTTGCTGTCAAGAACTGTACTCAAGGTGTATCTTTATATATGGCTGCTGTAAATAAATAGTAAATATTAGAAACTAAGGGACTCAAAACTTTCTGTTAAATTTAAAAACCTGGATATTCAGATTTGTATTTTTCCTCATTTATTTTGTTATTTTTGTAGTCTGCTTTTGCCCAACTACATTTCTTCTCTTTCTACTTCCTATTTTTCTCTTCTTCTTCTCCTGCTGCAGAGAGAGTGGAGGGGGGGGGTTCTTGATTAGAACACACACTGCCACGTCCCCCCACATCGCATCATTGCTTTTGATTAGCCTCTTCAACCCCCTGCATTCTCCTTTATCACTATCAACACAACAGGGAGCGCAACACACACACATGCATGCACACACACACATATCACAGACTCATTGCAGACTTATCTGAACTCCAATGACTGCCTGTATACGTGCACCAGCATTCATGAATCCGTGCAGGCTTACACTTCTTGGTTGTCGCTGTGGCGGCAGGGCATCCAGTAAAGTCAGCACGGGGCTGACAGCTCCCAGTCCCTAATGAAGCATTAATAAACTGCTGCTCCAAACACTAGATCAGAGAGCCGCCCAGCTCCCTGCCTGCCTGATCGAGGGGGGAGAGGATCACTGTAATTCCCATTTATCCAAATTACTCTACCCAACTTTTCTGAACTCTGCTGAACATTTTCCGCCAGTCAGTTTGCATAAATCTGATGCAAAATCATCACTAAACGACATTCCACAAACAGAAATTGAATTACTATGCGCCAACCAATAATTCAGCACGCTTACAACTTTTCAGACAAACATGCAAATGTTTCTGTTTAATAGTCATCAAATTAGGTCCCTGAAATTCATTTTATACATTTTTTTTTGGCACCAAACATAATAACAAAGAGATTTAGTTTTGTTCCAACAGTTCTAATGATGTTCCTTCCTGCAGCTTAAATATGCAGCTTCACATCACTTCTCCTTGGAAATAACTTTTTGGGGAGGAAAAAAAAAGATGTTGTGAAAGTACTTAATTAGTAATTAAGAGTTAATTAGCATTTGGCAAATTTGGAAGAAAGTATCTAAAAGTAAATATAAAAGAAAACGCATTTGCATTTTTTTTCTATTTCTCTTAACGAGGGAGATTTGTGGCTTGAGGCCATTCACAGAGGATTTAAATGATGCTGCGCTGTCGCTATGTAAACACACGTGATTGACACTTCATCACAGCTAATTCAGTTATAATCAATTCTATTCATTTTACTAAAGTATTGTTTTCACTTGTGTCTCAGTCATTTAAAATCTGAGGTATTTTGTCTAAAGAAATATATGATCAAAACATTTTAATGACAGAGAATTGATATTATATTAATTTTGGTCAAAGCTTTAAAATAAATCTGTGCACAGTCTCACAAAAATCACCTGGAGCAACCTGTGTGGTGAATGATCCTCTGCTGCATCAGGTTTTTGTGTTCACTAAAGCTGGTTAGCTGTGGCAGCCATCTTGAATTTAGGAGAGCTTCATCAAAATGTGTTACTTTGCTAACAGATAGAAACGATGCCAATAAAGCAAAGAGATGTTGCACAACGTAAAGCAATTGGAGTAGTTGATGGGGGTGAGTCGTAGCTACTTTAACACCCAATGTGTATTTTTATACTTTCTAAGTGCAGTTGGTTGTGGTGGCCATCTTGAACTAAGTTGACTGTAAAAGTTATTCAGTAGATTTATGTCAAATCATTATTTTCAGAGAGTTTTATTCAAATCTATCCAATGGTTCTTTAGATATTTGCTAACAGACAGGGTTGACTCCAGTGGCAACGTGTGAAATATGTGCTGTGACTGACTCTCAGCCAATAACACACCAAATGCTGCCCATTCTATAAAATTAATTGCGTTACATCTAGATGATTAGCTGTGGTGACCGTCTTGAATCGACTGTAAATGTTTGTCTAAGTTAATTAAAATCTGTCTAGTGATTAATTGCTGGTATTAAATATATACATTTCAGGATTTGACATGTAATGAGTCCATCAGAGGGGACAGCACATGCTTTGGAGATCAGGTCAGACAGGTCAGGCTGAGATGGTTTGGACATGTAGAGGAGGGATAGTGAATACATCGGTAGGAGGATTATTGGTGCGTTCGATTTGTACTCGGAAGTCGGAAATTCTGAGTTCCGAGTGGGAAAAATCAACTAGAATGCCCACCAAAGTCGGACTTCTCACTCGGAAAGTCTGAGATTTTTTGGCGTCCCGACTTCGGGAAAAAAGATGGCGACATCTTTTTATATTTTGCAAGATCTGCTTGTTTGGATGTATTTAAGTTCAGAATTACATGTAGTGCTTTGTAACTTCTGACTCTAAACAAATTCAGAGTGTTTGCATGAGCAAATTAATGAAAGTCTAAAACAATGTTTTGGATGCGTGCTGCTAACAAAGTCAACAATGGCAATGTGTTTGTGTGTGAACCAAACACGTGAAGAAATACAACCTAAATTACTTTATACTTTGGTTTCCCGATTTTTCCGACTTTGCAAACAGAACGCTGTAACTCGGGTGTGACGTCATTCCCAGTTCCGAGTTCCGACCTCCGAGGACAAATCGAATGCACCATACGAGGTGGGAACTGCCTGGTAGGAGACCTAGAGGAAGACCAGAGAGGAGATTTATGGATGCAGTGAAAGAGGACATGAAGCTGATTGGTGGGAGAGGACAGGGTTAGATGGAGCCAGATGATTGGCTGTGGCGACCCCTGAAGGGAAATGATGAAAGGACATGAAGACATTTGAGGATTGGACGTAAAAACGACTCGGTTGATGATGTTCTTTCACTGTCATGGACAGAACATTCTTCAGCTTTCACATTAAAAGATTTTTCAAATAAAGCTGCACATGATCAGTTTGCCTATTATTTGGACACCTGAATACTTGAAAGTCATGCTGTCTTTTTTCACCACTGTTCCTTCAGCAACTGTGTTTACTGCTAGTCAACGTTGAGAGGTTGTTTTCACCCAACAAAACACAGGAAATTATGGAAAAACAAGGTGATTTTTCTACAATTCTTTTATTTTTAGTGAACTCAGATTGAAAAAAAAAACATCCAAAATTATTCAGTGTTTTCATCTTTTCCATTGATTTTACTCATAATCGCCCTGATCTTTAAAATCTGAACATAAACCATAAAAAAAAATAAACAAGGAAAACTTTTTCCTTGAAGTCGTTCCCACCTTCCACCATCACTGACTGACTTCTGTCCTAATTTAAACACAATTTATTTGACATTAAGATCATGTTCATGTCCTCATTTGTGAATTCACAGCATGTAAATTCATAATTAGGCACACAGGTAGTCCAGGCACAGTGTGTCCCCGAGCGGCAGACAATACCAGCTTTCTAATTCAAATATAGGAAACCTGCTGAGTGCAGAAATTCTCAAGAAGCCTGTCCTTTTTTTTAGCCGCTCGCTGGTGATTAAAAGAACTCAAGCATTTGTTCAGTGAAAGGAGCCAATAACCACAACATAATGACAGAAATGAGTTCAGATTGCTATTTGAATGCAGCTGAATCTTAGAGAAAGGAAAATAAAATAGTCTAGCCATTGTTGATTTTTGTGACTGAAGGACAATCTATTCTTTTGATATTGCTTTTGTTTTTTGAGCTCTCCATCTGACTGTGCATTCATTTGATTCTAATTATACAAAAGACAGACATGTTTAATGAGTTTTCATAAACATGTACTTAGAATATCATGAGTAGTTTGCAGGCTTTTTGCAGAGAATGTGTTTGAAATCATCAAAGATGCTTATATGTATTTAAAATTAATATTCTTCTATAACGTCTCAGACTTCTGGTGGTTTTTCAGAGTTTTCTTCCTTCCCTAATCAGTCACTACAGATCATCACTTCATATTTGAGCCTATTTGAGAGTTTCGCTGCTACTGTGTCACTCTGCGTCTTTATCTCTCCGTCTATCGGTATTCTTATCTTTTTCTCATTATCCTCGCAGTCTAAACCTTGCTGCGCTTCACTCCAGCAAAAGGAGGCTGATCTAATTGGCGGCGAGGATTATTTTAATTTTACGAAGACAGCTCTGCTGACTTTTATTTAGCTTGCTGCTTTCTCCCCCTTTTTGCCACCTTTTTACACAATAATAATGAGAAAGTATACTCCCAGAGGTTTGCTGCAGTGTGCATGTTTTTTCCTTTTTTTTGTTATTTGTGCTTGTTACACATATCACATTCACCCAGGCAATTTGTCTGCTTGTCTGGGTCTGAGAAGGGCGGCTTATCTGCACTAACGCCCCATCGAGGCTACGCTTCATATCCAAATTGGCCCCTGTTAGCATTCAAATCAAGAGTCTCCACCTCCTCTTCCTATTCCACCTCACTCTGGCGCCTCTTCTTTCTCTCCCACCCCTCCTTTGCCTGTTAGCTTCGCGCCGCTCGGAGGAAAGGAAGTTGGGAACAGAGAGGAAGCCCGCACTATTATTCAGTGAGATCAAAAAGTGCAAAGAGGATACTGTTTACTACCAGAATATAAACAGAACCCCCTCTTTAGAGCAGAGGAAGCTCATGGGGTCTCTCCCTCATCCCTTTCCTGTTCGCCAGCAGCCATTATTGCCACTTCCACCCAAACAAGATGCATTTTACAGAAACATAAAGCGTTTCGACGAGGTGGTTTTCTTTGATCAGATACACCTCGCATTCCAATTGGCAGGTACATGAAAACATTATGGTTTACAGGCTATTTCTGTTAGCATGAGCTAAAAGTGTCTGCACATGTAAAACAGGTAGTGGATGCGTAGCCTTTTGCATCTGTTGTGATTTAAAATCACTCTGGCGGCTACAACAAGGCTGTTAGGGCAGCACCGTATCCCAGAGGTCATCAGCGCCTCATTGTTCACATGATCAGACACAGAGCATCACAATGGCTATCTGGTTCACACAGGCAGCCATCACACTGCCATCAGTCGCTCACAATAACTTGTGATTTTCTGTAATCACGTTTGATTTCAGCCAGTCATTTTCCACCAGTTTTACCTAAAGCTGTAATTTAGCACTTTATTTTGAAGACACTTATAAAATTAGGTTTAGAGGCAGTTTCAAAGTTCTCCTTGCAGTTTAAATATGAATTGGAAAAAAGAAAGAAATGTTCATTATTGAGGCTGAGGCACCAGACCTCAAAAGAACTTGACAGGAGAACGGACAAAAAAAGAGAGGAAGGGAAAAAAATGTGTCATGAAGATGAGGAAAGCAAGGTAGGGGGATCCTTTGATCAATAGTTCTCCTCATAGCGCTCCTGTCTCCACACACATTCATAATATACATATCTCTGCACACATTGCTGTCTCTTATTAACAAGGCAGAGCCCTTCCATCCTGGAGGCAAGTATTGGATTTTCCAGAAAGACATTTTTGCTACTGTCTTTGGAGTGAGGACAGATGAAAGAAAAATGCTCCATTTGCAACTCAGCATATACACTCCAGCTTTAAATTAAATTCATCGACGCTTCTTTGTAACAAAACAGGGATAAAATCAGACACGGGTAAATATTTATTATAAAAAAGTCAGGCTTAGGAAATGAGAGGGATGACAGTGCTCGGCTTGTGTCTCATGGGAGTGCATGTTTGTCCGTGACAGTCATAAATATGTATCACGCTGTGAGATGACAGCGATTGTAATCTCGTGGCTGCCTTTTGTCAAGCCCCAAGAAAAGCCCGGTGGAGAATACAGGCTAAATTAAAAGTTGCACCTTTTCTCATCATTAGAATAAACCACTTAGCAACAAGTGGCATGCTCCTTAATTAGGGTAGAATCAAAGTCCTTGGGGTGGATGAGGGGGGGGGGGGGGTTGCTTATCTGCTCTTTCCCCTTCTTTTCTTTTGAACTAATTTGTGTACAGGTAAATATTGAGAGGGTCACTTTGCAGTGGCAGCAATCAAAGCATGTTCACGCATAGCAATGGAGAATATGTTGTAAATGGAAAACTTCCTGTCTAACACACGCCGCTCGGTGACATGAATGTAACTTGTTAGTACGAGTCACCGGCTGCGGAGGGGCATCTTTACCCGAAGGGTGTCAAGTAGTTCTTCAAATAACTGCGATGGCCTCTAAACGTGCACCAGCAGCCACATAGATAAGATAGTCTGTCATTCACGGTACACTTCAGTCTACAGAGAGTATTCAGTGCACTTTTATTGATGCTTGACAGATGTTCTCTTTAGTGAGAAAACCCCAGCGTTTGACTAAACCTGGTTTTCATGCGTTTCCATGCCCACAGCTCTGAAGGACCCCTGCACCGAGGTGACCTGCAGCTACGGCAGCACCTGTGTCCAATCGTCAGATGGCTTGTCGGCTAAATGCATGTGCCCCCTCGGCTGTGATGGTAAGCCTGTTCAGACGGTGTGTGGCAGCGATGGAAAAGACTACCGCAACGAGTGTGAGCTCCACCAGCATGCCTGCAAAACCCAGAAGAACATACGTGTGCAGTACCAGGGATACTGCGGTAAGTTTCGTCATCACTTTTCTGCTTTGTCCTTTGTGAAATTAAACCAGTTTAGTTCATCTTAGCATTGATTTATTTGAGCCAGAATCCACATGTTTGGTTTTCATGACTTAAATCAAGAAGGAAGAAACGTTCTCTCACAGTTTAGGAGGTGAAACTAGAAAAAGCATGTTTGCCTTTTCGAAATTACTCTTAAAAACTTTTTCCACCACTTTTTCTTTTTTCTTTGTTTACTGCCACTGCCTTTGTTGTTGTTGTTTTTCCTTCACATACCCCAGCTACTTATACACCTCAGCTAATTCTCATTTTTCTTTCAGATTGCTTTGCGTCACTCAGGCATTCCTGTGGTGTGAATTGTTGTTTTCTCTAAGTAGGTCTTCAGAGCTGTCGCTTCTGTCTGCTTTTTGAAATGTATTTTTTGAGCTCATCCCTTGTTATCATCTGGCGTTGGTTGTTTACGCTCAACGTGCTCAACTTTTACTTTTCTGGCAAGCCAGATGGAGTGAAAGAACAACAGGCAGTAACTCTGTCTCTGAGCAGCAGAAGCCTTCCGGAGTAAAAGCCGAGTGGTGGGGATTGAGAGATGGATGTGTAGATCCACAGGCAGAAGGCCGGTTGTGTAAATCCACCATGAGTCTTCCAAAGTCGCCTTTGTTTGCCCTGTCGTCCCTCAGGAGGGCCGAGGCTCAGGGGAGCAGATGGCCCTGATGCTTCTCTAAATCTTCCTGCAGAACATTTGATCTAAAACCTCAGCCAAATGTGTTTGATTTATCCTCACTGCTAGTTTGTTGTTTTTTTTTCACCAAACAAGCCATTCTTTTAGTAATTACCCTACTTGCTCAGCTAGAGAAAAGCATGGATCCTTGGAAGCTGTTCTTCTCAGTTAATGGGAGGTAATGGTCTTTCTCTCAGATAATGGTCTGTCTGGCGGGCGAGGCGCTGCGTCATGCAGAGACACTGCGTGCATTACGATAAAACCCTTGTTTACTCAGTGGCGCGTCCCTGCAAGCCTTTGCATTGTGCCGGTAGAAATCAATCCGTGCCCTGGCCAGCGGTCACCCTGCCTCTTAGCCGTCTGCAGCCAAACCACTCCGTCCCTTTCATACTCCAGCATTGTCATTCCTTGTATTCCTGCCAGAGGTTTTTGGAAACCATTTCCTCGTATTTTCTATTTCTCATTCTGTTTCTACTTCTTTCCTGATGATAGGGTGTTCCTTCATCCTTGGTGTGTTTTGAATGATTCACCGTTACTTGGCGGTGATTTAGTATGTTACGGTGCTACATAAATCCTTTGTCTTCCTACACGCTGGAAGCGTGAGGAGCGCGGTAAAAAGCCGGAGCAGCTGGAGTAACCCACTCGCCCCATCCCACACGGCCGCAAACCAATTCCATTATGATCACGGACTGATAGGGCAAAGCGTACCATACCGACGCTCTTCCTTTGGAAGGAGAGATGTGTGAGAAAGCAAATCAAACCGATCATCTGTTTTCTCGTCTTCCCTTCACATTCAAGGTCCTGCGCGGTCCTACACTCAGATACCAGGCCCTGATTAGATCTGTGAAGCATCTTTTTTTCCTAAGTCCCAACACATGGATAGATGTTTATCAAGGATTAAAACGTACAACCAGAAATGTGTTATTCATGACTTGTCGTTTACTAAATCTACATCTCACAGGATGTTTAAATATATGTTTGGAGGAAGCTGATTTGCAAGTTTTAGGGTCTTTAACCAGGAAATATTATTTCATGTGTTGATTTTTTTTAACAATATGTTGTTCATTTGATGATCAGGAGTTTGTTTGTTTGGTTGTTTTTTATATGATTGCTTAATTCCCTGTAGCTTTAGTAAAATTTTACTGAAACTCTCAGAAAGTAATCACTGGCTTTTGTCATCAACCCCATTCCAAGATGGCTGTCGCACTCTATCAGCCCTAGCAAGCACCCAAATATGCTTATAACTTTGGCATTAACTGTTTGAGACAACCTTATCGGTCTGTTAGCAAAATATCTCATCAGTCACTAGCAGTTTTAAGCAAAACTCTCAGAAAGTAGCATTGGATAGACATCTACCAGACTCCTTTAAGATTACGACTACAGCTAACCGTAGCAATCATGAAAATAAATCTTAACAGTTTTACATATAATCTGCTGAAATGTTGTGTTGTGAGTCATCTTCAACACATACTCCAAGCTCTACACATGATCTTTACTTAAAGCTTTTAACATACCTCATGAACCGCTGGATGGATTTGAATCAGATCCTCAGAAAGTACTCACTACTAATTACTTATTGTCCACTGATCAGGAGATCAGGGTTCAACTCCAGGCCCAAGCTGCGCGTCAAAGTATCCTTGGGCAAGATACTGAACCCCCAACTGCCTCCTGGGTGCTGTGAACCAAAAATGACTTTAACTCAGTTGATTTTACATATGTGGAGCTAAAATTTGATGTGGTTGTAACTAGGAGTCAGTCACAACATCTTCCTGTTTTTTATCTCAAGCTTTAAAGTTTATATTTTCCATATGAACTTTATTTCTGGTAACTTATTCATGAATGTCACTGTCTCCACAGATCCTTGTAAGGACACAAAGAACAACCTGAACACGATATGCCGAGCGGAGGCCGTCACTCGGCAGCCTCAGTTCTTTGGTCTGCCAGAGTCCTGCCCGCCCGCAGACGAGCTGTGTGCCAGCGATGGTCAGACCTACAACAGCGAGTGCGCCATGACGGCATCAGGCATCCAGAAAGGCGTCAAGCTCAGGAAGGTTCACGCAGGACAATGCAGAAGGAAAGGTAGGGAGGAAGTTTGTGGTACTCGGCCTGAATATTTTTAATAGAAAACTCTTCTTAAAGACTTCGTAGAGACTTCAAGAGAAGTTACACTTTCTTTCAAAGCATTTTTGCATTCAGAAATCTAAGAAACAGTTGGAAACCTTTACATCTAGGTCAGTGTCCTGAAAATAGAACATCTCTAGCACCTCACAAATGCGAGCAGTTGCTAATGTGAACATATCAGTGTGAGATTTGACAAAAACATGTGAACCATTTATGAAATCACACCTCTTTCTGAGTTTTCTCGGCGACGCACAGATAAATGACTCCCAGGTCACAGGGTCTGCACCGTATCCGAGTTCACCTCAGCTCCGTGCAGCTTGATAAGCGTCTGCAGAGCTGCTATCTTTGCTCTTAGAACACGGAGGGTTTAAGTCTTAGTCAACAAAGAGCTGTCAGCTTTCACTGTACATTCTGATAGCCATCAGAGGAAATCCAATTTTACCGTTGCGTTGTTGAAGAGGCCTCGCATGTGAGCAGCTGTGCAGGTTGGCAAGAGTGACCCACACCCATTTACAAAGACCCCCCCCCCCCCTGACACAGCCGGAGACTAGAATGGATCAGCGCCGGGTGTCCTTTGGTTCAGGCAGCAGCAGAAGGCTGATGTACACTTCCCTTCTTTTCTGACACACTCTGGTTCTGCTTCCTGCTCTGCTTGACAGGCTGATGGACGAGTGTGAAGGCTTTAAAGTGCATAAATCCCAGCCAAAGGAGATTTGGGAGTTTGTGTTTATGTGTGAGAAAAGGTTCATGTATGTGAGCAAGTGGATGGGTTTTTCCCCTCCTTTTGTGCTTTTGCCCTCCTCAAATAAAAGAATAATTGAATTTGAAACAGAGATCCATGAAATCATATCCCAAAGCAAATTACAAATTGGTAGCTAATGAAAATGGCCATTTCGACTTGTAACCGCGACATTGCACATCCTTGTAGCCCTCTCACTCAGATAGAGCAGCGATGTAATTAAATGTGGCATGACAGGCTTTTAAAGAAAAGAGGGGCAGGAATTGAATTGCTGTACAAATTTAATCCACTGATCAGGAATGAAATAAATTCGAAGTCTAGCGAGTGCCTCCAGAAAAAGAAGCCACCTTCAAATTGGATTTTCTCACTTCAGTGGCAAATGTGCCGTGTCACATTACCAGCATTTCTTTCGTTTCTCTTAATTCCTGCTGTAGATTTCTGCTAAGTAACTCGAAATGCGCTGAATGAAATTGTTTGACTTTAATTTAACTTTCATGTTAAATTTGTGATTAATGCTTAAGGTTTTATGTGAAAGTTTTGGGGGGAAACTTTATCGGAAAATGTGTTCTTTTTACATTTTATTTGACTCAACTTAATTATTAAGTGATTTATTTAATTATAATAACAAAGGGAACAAAAATCAGGCACTTTTCTAACCTAAAACTTTTATATTTTTATTGAATCAAGCACAGTGAAGGATCTTTGTAAAATGTTACGGTTTTGGGGTGTTACACATCTTTCCTCACATATTACCTAATGTTTTTCAATAAAAGGTTTAACCTTTGCTGCTGAAAGAGAAGCCTTTACACACGATGACTTCAGTCCACCCTGACATGTTATTACTGTTTGGATAAAAACTGATTTATTTCCCCGCGGTTTGGCCAGCGGAGTCGCGGTGCTGGCAGAACAATCGTTTCAACCCTTTCCTAGTTTTTGAATATTGTTTTTTCACGCCTGTTGGGTACGTCTCCTGTCCTCTCCTCTGTAGTGATTAGTCTGTCACGCTGGCATCAAACTTTCTGTTGGAAACGGCTCCGAACAGCCTTATCAGCGTCTGCACAGATGTGTGTCAAATTAAATAAAAAACCTGAACAAATGAGTAAATGCAGACGCTTCCGAGGCTAAAGTGGTCACTGAATGCTTTGATCAGTCTGAAAATGAGAAAAGATTAAGGCCAGGTTATTGCCGAATAGCACAATTTAGTTTCTGAGTTGTATTTATTTATTTTTCTTGCAGACGTCTGCAAAGAAGAGTGTCTCTTTTACTCCGTGTGTGTGATGGAGATGCTGGTCTCCCGCTGCTCCTGTGATCCCATCGATTGCGACGGCACCTACAAGCCTTTGTGCGGAAAGGACGGACGCACCTATGACAACGACTGTTTACGACGCAAGGCGGAGTGCCTGAGCAAGAGCCCCATCCCCATCAGGCACCAGGGGCCTTGCGGTGAGTGGATGATGGCTCCTTTTGGAGCTTTAGGAGGATTAACGCTGGATCTTTTTATTTTTTCCTGTCTGAAATTTTCCAGGCTGACTCTGTGTGTTTAAACTCTCCTGTCTGAAACGGTTGGCTGGCGCTCTCTAAAGGGTGGGGGGGTGGTTGGGTATTTTAGACAACAATATGTGTGTTTCTCTAAAGAGAAAAAAAAAACAGTGCCTTCACTTGCCATCCATCTCCTCACCCTGTCACGCTTCATTCCTTCATCTCAAACAGACAACCAAACGCCACCTTCATGTTTCATTCATCTGCACTTTGTCTTTGACTCCTTACTTGTGCTTGTCTTCCACTCCAGAGGTTTTCGTCGTCTTTTTTATTCCCTGCCTTTATGTCTTGTGAGCTCTTCTTGTATAAAAAAGCTCTTCTCTCTTGTTTCAGTGCATCAGTCTGTCTGTCTGTCTGTCTGTCTTTGACCGTGTGGCCGTCTCCCTGGCTGTCTGGGCGCAGGTGGACAGTGAGGTCACCCAGTGGGCGACCTCATCAAGCGAATTCTGAGGGGTGAAGCCTTCCCCCCCTCGCTCCGTGGGGACCTAACAGGAGGGGGTCTTGTACTGTTTTCTTTCTTCTCTCACTCCATCCGTCTCCATGTGTCTGTTTGTGTCATTAATGTCTTTTCCCTCTGTTTACCCTCCTGTAAAGACGTGACCCGTGAGGTTGGAGAAGTCTCCCCCTCTCTTCCTGCTCGCTGTGTCTTTTATTTCCTGTCTAACAAAGAAGAAAAGCTTTTTCTGCTCCTACCTGCCTATAACCGCTGCTCACCTCTGACTCTCTTACTGCATGCTGTAGTGCACTTCAGCTCCTAACCTTGCTGCTTCCCAGTCCTCCTCTCCACCACCAGGACTGCCTGAAAACCCCATCGAGTCTGCAGATTCACAGTTTTTCAACATAAATGCTCTTTAGAGTTGCAGTTCAGCTGCTTTTTCAAAATGTGCTATGTTCATTGCATCTTCAGAGAACTGAAAGTTGAAGATTTGTACAATAGACCCAATAAACCATATATACTTGTGCATCTATAGGGGCTGTAACACATTTATATGGCCATATGGTCATTTTAAGGTCAACTTTAAAACTAATTTGGCTGCATGATGGCGCAGTTGGTAGCACTATTGCCTTGCAGCAAAAAAGCTGCAGGTTTAATTTTTCAAATGCATTGCTTTGGCTGTAAGACCACAAGTTCCTATCTGAAGTCTTGTAGAACTTATTTTTTAGTTCTTATACACAACAGCTCATACAAAACAAGCCATTTATGGTGTGGTGATGATGTGACATGCGAAAAGCTGACAGCCATGTGTGTTTTATTGTTGTTTGGCTGAAGATAAAAAGATGGAGGTAAGATTAGTGAATGGAGCAACTCTCAGAAGGAAGAGATATTTTGCTCTTATTTTAGGCCAGCTTTTTCATCCAGAGTCCTTTTAGATGTTGCCAGTTTTTACAAACTTTTGCTGGCTAATCTTAAATTGTTTTCTATCCATCCATCTCCTGAACTGCTTCCTCTGTAAGGGTCGTGGGGAGCTGGTGCCTATCTCCAGCAGGCGAGAGGCGGGGGTCAGTCACTGGACAGGTCGCCAGTCAGTCCATCACAGGAAATAGTTTTCGCTAATTTAAACCAGCATCTCTCTGGGCTGCGACTTTTTTGGTGGCCATTTGTTTACAGACTTTGCAAGGGAGACTTTAAAATGTTTTTAAAAAATAGCAATCAAATTGAGACATAAGTAGGACACTTTGTGACGACACTGTGACAAGAACGTTTACATGACCGTTGCAGTTTGTTTGCATTTGGTGGAAATGCTCCATGTAAACCGGCCATAAACAATTTGTCGCAAAAATATGTTGAACGTTCCAATTCAGTGGAATTCCAACTGAAAATATACAAACTTTTCTGCAGTCGTGTGTAAAAATATGCAAAATATGCAAAATAAAAAGTTGTCACCAACAGTTGCAGCCCAGTGAGATACTGGTTTAACACTGGAGATGTTCTGAAGTATATGCAAATAATCTGGTCTAGTTTTGTTGTAGTTGCTGTTCACACATATGTACTTCACAGCAGGAGATTTTCTGATGAAGATCTGCTTTCACAACTAGGGGGGGTGTTGGATATGTTGGGAAGCGTCTGTTTCGACCGATCAGATGAGAAGGTACAGTGTGAAAATTGTTTTCTTGGCTGCACCAAATAATGGTGAGCGAGGCTCATTGATGACTGCTTTTGTGTGAATATAAAAATGACATAAAAGCGTCCACAGTCTGCAGATCAGCAGAAAGAAGTAAGAAGCAGAAATAAACCATCAGAAACACTCATAATAAACACTCAGGATGATTTGCTGCACTTTGTCTTACTGGCTTGCTTTTTGGATAATTTCCTGGAGAGCTGAAGGAAAAATCTCCACAAGAAGCCCAGAATGAGTGAAGCAGACCCGTGTTTTCTTACATCAGAACATCTCTAGATTTCAGGACTTTGCTACAAGTGTAAAAGACGCCTGAAGCTTTATGGTTCAAGCAAATTTAACATCAAGAGCCTGAAAATGCCTTTTATTTCAAGTACTTAGTTGCGTTAAACTCCCAGCGGTTCTGTTGAACAAAAGGCGTCACCACTGGAAAAGTACCGCTACGTAGCAAGAATGGGACAAGAAGAAGAGTTGTGCACGGGAAGTATATTTATTCTTCACAAAACTATGTAACTACAAAGTAGCATTTGAAGTTTATATATACAATGATTCTATACGTGCTTGGTATTTGTTCAGTCGTATTCTGATGCTTGTAGAAATAAACCTGCTTTGTGTCGCCGCTCTTCCTGCGGGACTTGTGTAGCTCGCAACAGAATAAAATCAGGGTGTGCACGACTGGCTGAAATGACACAAAGCCGCACGTCTAAGTCTGTAACATAAGTTTTCTCCCTTCATGGAATTAGAACAGCTTATAATAAATGTCCACAGGGGCATACTTTTATTTGAGTGTCACATTACAGCGATAAAGTCTGTAGTCAGGATTGACTGTTTTCAAGGACAAATAAGGACAAATTTCAAATCATGACAACACACGTAGAATTTAAAAACAAAAACACAACACTCTGCAAGGTCGTCTTTGAAAAAGCATGCAGGCAGACAGTCCATCAGCTGCTGCAGACGTTGAATCTTGTTTTTATTTTGGACAAAAAACATTGAATTAAAAATGTTGTACACAATTTAAGTCAGACTCACTCTTCCTGCTTAACACTCCAACTAAAATCTCTTTTCCTTTTGCTGACTTTAACAAAGATGTGAGGAAAATGTCAGATTGTGGAGATGTTCATTTGGCTTCAGCTGACTTGTCACTATAATCTTTCTAAACTCACACTCGTGCAGATATTAAACGAAATAAGAACTTCTAAAAAGTTAGCAGTGAACATAAAAATAAGCCTGGGCTAATGCACGACTGCCTAATATCTATGATTTGTCAACCTGTAAAACTACTCAGTGGTGATGAAAGTCAAATGAAAAGCTAAACATTTTGAATGCATTCACACAAAAAGCCACAGAAATGTCCTGTTTTGGTGGATAAAATTTACAGTTTCCTCCCCAATCATTTCAGAGGCGATTTTAAACGCCTCATCTCGTGTTAATCTTCTACAGAATTGGAAGTAGTTTCACTCCTTTCCCCCTCCTAATGCTAATAGCCCAACGTTTATGATAAAGCTGGAGTAATCTGCCCCTGCTGCATGGTGTCACATTACCTCAAACAAGAAATCCACCCAGCAGACGCGTTGTGTAATTTCGTCCAGAAGAATTGTAGGGTTTCATTGTTGTTGCGACAGAGGCCGATAAAACGAGAAAGATTTGTCCATCCTTCAGTCATCTGGGCGTAGCTGAACGCCGAAGTTATCTCCAGTCGTCAGCGGCAGGAAGAAACCAAAAACTCATTTGCATTATTTGGCCGGCTGAGCTGTGAATAAATTAAACACTGGAAATGGCAATTCAGGCGCGTATATGTTGAGCTCTGTTTCATTATCCCCCTCCCTCATTTGTTTAGTTACTTTTCCCTCTTTCTGTTCATCCTTCTTGCCTTTCCACAGAACATCACAGCCGTCAGCCACTGCTAGTATGTTTCTTTAATGCTTTTATTACCATTAGCATATTTTTCAAAACAGTGCAACAAAGCCCCCCCCTCTCGATACGGTTTTAATTAAACATCAAAAGAGTCAAACGCTGGTGCCTGATGAGACTGTTGGTTTATTCAGGCAGATGATACGCATGCAAAGTGCAGGTGTGTGTTTGTGATGATGAGTGTGTTCAAAGTTCCCTTTTTCTTTGTTTCTGTATGCTTTTCTTCTTTTCGTATGTAGTTTTTAAAAATAGAAATCAGTTAATATCCCATCCTGATCATGTGCTGTTGGATCATATCAGGGACAAAAACAATAAAGGCTTTATTCCCCTACACACACACACACACACACACACACCCTTCTCCCTCCCTCGGCTGTGTTCCAAGCATTTGGAAAAAATGTATCAAACAACGAAAAGAAGTAACAAATAGAAAATGGGATTTTATTGTTTTTTTCACTAAGAATGAACGACGTGTCTGTAAATTTCTTCTGAGAGAGCCGGATGTGGAAGCCCCTTTCACAAAACCAGGTCTGAGTTGCTTTTTGGCCATTTCAATGTAATTTCTTAAAGAACCAAGGGAGTAGAGGGACTTTAGGTCAATGCACTACAGTTACACGCTGGAGCCACCAAAAGGGGATGCAGCAGCACCGTATTGGTCAACATATGACAGGATAAGCTGGGTTTGTGGTTTGAGGACATAACATGATAATAGATGGTCTGCGAGACCACCTAGCCACTGGAATTAGAACAAGAGATGTCCAACATATACTTTATGCATAATAATCCATGACAATACCGCCATGTTCCAGCCAGTGCAACCATGATGCTGGTTTAGTTAATAAAAACTCACATCCTAATGGGTTCAACTGGACTTCTTTAATTGCTTCTCATCTGAGGAGCTGTGTCAATTCGAGGCCTTTTTGGCCTGTATTGTGCTCAAGGATGTTATTTTAGATCATGCCAACCTCTGTGAGGGTATTCTACCAATTAAACCTATACAGCAATGAACAAAACTTTAGATTTGCAACAAGCTGTCAACAGTTTCAGAATCTGTTTCTATATATAATGAATCAGTGAGTGGATTCTGTGAACGAATTGATTGCATCTAAGTGGAAAATGTCTACAGGGCAAAAACCTAATCTTTTTGTAGAAAGCTACAAACTGACGGAGTTTAGGTTCAGCCAGGTGTCCATGCTTGTAGCTGCCTTCAGGCTTTGTTTATGTGAATATAAATATGATGGTCAGACTTTAGTCTCCATGGCCCACTTACTCTTTGGGATCCCTGTTGAGATGAAAAACCTTTAATTGAACTTGTTATAATCCCGTTATTTAATACAAGCAACGGAGGCCATGTTGAAACTTTTCCCGCTTGCAGGGCGAGTCAGCGCGGCGCCTTGGTGACGTAGACGCCTTCCCGGATATTAAATTATCATTATCTGATAAATAATGATGTTTTTCATTTTACTCTCCCGTTTCATTGGCTGAGTGGTGCATGTGACGGGGCGATCGATCACACTGCTGGCTGTCAAATGGATGAAATTCTCCACCTCTGACAGAGCCGTAAATCTCTTTTCATGTGGGTGACAGCATCTAATGTCATCCCTCACCCCCACAAAGAAAGATGCAAAGAAGCCCGCGTGTCTTTCTACAGTGCCTCGGCTGCTGTCCTCCCCCGAAAAACAACTTGATTGATATCTGAAGCTCTTCAATTTAGAGATGCAAACAGCACATGGCATTTAGCTGATTAAGTCATGTCCAGGCTGAGCGAACGCGAGCTGATGAAGGGCTTGCTGGAAGTGAATCAGAGCCGGCTGCTGGGAAGGAGGGTCGAGCGGGTCTCTAACCTTGGATGCTGAGAATGTAAAAGCTGTAGGAAGAAAGATGTTTGTCATTACCAGAAGGGACTATGAGATGATGCTGCTGTTTACATGTCATCTGTTTAAAAAGTACCAATTATTTTATTCGTTCCTTTTATTTGCATCTTGTTTACTATCCTTCTTATAGCATGCCAAGTTGCTTTTCTCCAGTAAACTCACACAACGCTATAAAAACCAGCCTGCAACAACACATTCCTTTGATTAAAAACAGAAAATACCATCTGTGTTAAATTTATAATTGATTTGGACCCATTCGGATCATTTTGATTAGACGTTTTACAGATGAGAACATGAGAATATTTTTAGGTTGAAACAACGAAGCGATATTTTTTCCTCTTCTTTGCGTATGATCTCAACGCAGCAGGGATTCAGCACAAAACTAAAGAGGGAAATATGCATGCAGAGTTGGCCATTGTAGCAGTATTCATTTGTAATTGGGCAGCTATATTTAGGTGATACAAAATAATAAACAGTGAAATGGACTTAACCAAAGGAACAGAGATGACTCATAACTTTGAAAGATCTTGAGACTGAAAGTTTACTTTTTATAAAGCTTTTTGAAATGTCCTCTTTTTTATGTTACATTGTCTATTTGGTATCAGATCTAGGCTGTGTGCAAAATAAATTACTGTTTCAATAAAAACTTGCTGCTTTTCCTCAAAGTATATAACAGCTCATTTCCTTCCCAGCAGGTTTTCTGCAGCTCCTTTTAAAGTTAAGCTATTTTGGAACGTATTCAGTGGTACTTTGAATCTATGAAGTGTGTGTGAAGTGGCTCACCACAACTCCCTGAAGCATGTTGATGAAAAGGGCCTCAAATTCACTATTAACAACAAGAAAAAAAAAGTAAATCCATTTCTAAACTGGTAGATTATTCATAAAACGGGCAGCTCTGAAGTTTCTGAGGGTGTGATGAAGGGAACCGACATACTGGCGGAAAAACAAGGAGCGAACATATGAAAGGGAGAGATTTTTCTAAACTCCAGTTCTTCATTCAAAGCTCTTTTGTCGTTTTATGTACATGCTGTTCATGATCGCAAGCGCGGAGAAACTGAGGCGAGTCCGGGCGAGTTGCTTGAAATGTGTCGCCTGTCGCTTCTGGAGGTTAACAGAAAATCACTCGATGGTAGACACATTGTCATTGACAAAGAGCTCTGCAAAGCAGGAAAGAAAAATCAGTCACCTTAGGTGTCAAGACTGGGTGCAGAATATTTTATCATTTACATGTTTATTTGATGAGCATCTCCCCCTCCGCGGTTGTGATTGGACTCGCAAACAGTCGAGGGGCTTCAGGATGGAAGTCAACTTGAGATCGCCGCTGCTGTTATCGCTAATCAAGTTAATTAGAGTGAGTGCTGTGGGAGATGGATTGACAGCAGCTCGGGAACACTGGTCCACTTATCGCGGCCCTGCGGGCAGTCGCGCAGAAACCGCAGAGAAATGTGGGACAACGGGGCGTTGGAAGGGACCCGAGGCTTTGGGCCGGGTTTTGGGTGGTTGTGTGCCATGGAGCGGTGACCAACCACGTAGTCGTGCCAGTTGCTTCATTCTTTATCTCCTTTTCGTTTCGTTGAGCCCCTCTTCACACTGTTGCTTCACACTTGACAGAAGAAGGAAAAGAAAAAGGAATTTTTTTTTTGTGCATCAATCTAAACATTCAGAAGCCTTTTGGAAACATTTTCTTGATAGAAACCAGTTGTTTGGTTAGTCGTAGTTTTTTTTCTCACCTTTGATAGACACTTGTCACAGTATTAGGGTTCCCAGCTTGTCTTTTTCTCCCACTGTGCTGTTTTTGCTTGTCTCCATTTAAAAGAGTGGCGCGTTCTTAGTTGTACAAGCACAAAGAGCCTTCGACTTACCTCCTGCTTGTGATAAGTATTCAGCGGTAGACAGACACAGCCTGCGGGTATGCCTTTTGCTGTATGCAAATAAATTCTTTCTTCTGCACCTCCTTCTCCCTCTACTAATATCGCACATAAATGTTTTTAATGTGAGGGAGCCAAAGGGAGTCGGATCAAATCCCCGCATGTGAACAAATCATAAGGCGGGGTTTTCCTGCTGATTGGCTGAGCCCGATTGGAGTCCAGTGTTGTAACGGGTCGCAGTAGGTGACTCGTCCTGCCAGTTGGCCGCTGCAAGCATCACCTGGATTACACCGATTCACTGCCCTGCATAATACAGGGAACGATTTGGAATTGCACACAGACCCGAGGGGGGAAAAGTCCAATTAACATATGTATGAGCTGAGCTGAGATGGGAGGAAGCTCTCGCCAAAATAATCTCCCTGAATTTCACCAACATGTTACGGGGGGTTAACAGGGTCCGCCTGCTCTCTGCAAGCCACCAGACAGAGTCCTAACAGGGGAACCGTTGTGGCGCCACGTCGATCTGCAGAGGGGTTGTTAAGCTTTAGAAATTGCACTATGGTGCCACTTTATCTGTCAGAGAACACTTTTGAGTGGGCAGTAACAATACTTCAGTCTGACAGGTTAGTAGGTATCAGGACAACAGGAAAAAGGTGTCCTATCAATATTCACCAAGGCTTCAGCGCTTCTTCTGGGGAGAGCTGACACCGCGGCCTGACCTGAAGTAATCCTCTCCCAGTCTTGAAGTGAGGCCGTGCCATTAAAATACCACACTAATTAAAATAGAAAGTTATACCGCAACCAGTGAGAGAGGATAAAGACTGAGGTGACTCTCAGAATGTAAAGCATACAGATTCAGCACAGAGCTGAATCCTTCATTAGAAAAATGTATTCCTGCTCCTTTTTAAAATTGTCCTTGCGGTTTTGCTGCGACTTCCTCCGCCGCCTGCTCAGCCACCGTGCCTCAGCTACTGGTTCATGTGCTTGGGAGGCACAGATGTTCCCATTCAACTGTCAGGCTAATTTTCACGTGGAAATAGCTCGGTTTAGATGCTGCTACTTTGTTTTATTTCTGGACTTCCACAACAGAAAAATGACACACGCATGAAAGAGTTGGATATGAGTGTTTGGGAGAGAATCGGGAAGAGAGGGAGAGCTGGAAAAACAGCATCCCACAAGCTTTAGTTGTTACCGGCTGCCGTTTCAAAGCCTGGCAGAAGAACGTCAGCTTCAGGTTTAACTGTGTCACGAGATTTTTACACTTTGGCAGCTTTCTCTTCTTCCTCCTCGTTTTCTATTTTTTTCTTACGCTGTCTCTGGTTAATAAATCGGTCAGAAGTTGAGAATGATTATTTTAAAAAAAGCTTTGAAAGGGAATTATTTCATCTCATTCCTGAGTGTGAAACAAAGACGATGTGAGACAAAGGCATTATCAGAGGCTGCAGTAGCATTTTATGAGCCCGTCCTTGGGAAGGAGACTGGTGAACTTTTATGGAGGCCAAGGTTGTATAGTTAAGCCTGAATCACAAGCTTACAGCTGTTACACACACGCACACACACACATGCTAGCTGTTGAAATGAGATCAGGAGGAATCAATTGTTTCAGAAGCAGAACCAAATTAAGCAGCACTGAGCTGCTTTCATATTTATGTGGCACCTCCACGCTCTTGTGAAACAGCAGCTTGGCGTCAAAACACAGAAATCAATAGCAGTTTTCAGCATGCTAATTCGAAACATTTACTTCAGGAAATGAGCGTGCCTCTGTCCTTGATCGAGATCATTGCAGAAAAATCTTTAATATCCCTTTTCCTTGTGTTGTTTTAATACCTATACCTCCTATACCAGATAAACGATTGGGCCTAAGATCTTTAACTGATATTGATCCTTATCTCACACGCCACCATGCTCCCCTCCCCTCAGCACCCATCGCCTCCTGTTGCCTTAATCAGACTAAAACAAGGTAATTGTCTGTGTTATCAGCTGATAATTTACCCCTGCGTTGGCTCGTGCTATTAGTCGTGGCTCCAGTGAATATCTATGAGCTGATAAATGAATCATGAGGATGTAAGATTGTGAAGTCAGCCCCCCCTCTGTTATCATCTAATGCTATAATGGTCACAATGATGATGGAGCCATGGGTGGTGCCATTACAATGGGCAGTTTCCATGACAGCGCCGTCATCCATTGAAGCAAACCAAAAACCAAAGTTAGAGGAAAAGAAGAAAATATTTTTTTAAGTGTGGCTTTTCCCGATTTTAATCAGATTTTGAAGACACACAACATTTAGCTAAGCTTTCCATCAGTCGTGCATTCAACATCCCAAATAAAAAATTCTATTAGGCCAAGTTCTCACTCGCACTTTGAACATCTTCTATCCCTCGTGAAGGACCCAGATTTTGGTTTTCAGTCCGCACCCACACAGCTCATAATCACACACTTACACTCTATCTCAACATACACAATGCCATGTAGCATTTTCGTGGACACATAAGACTATAAAGAATTGATTGAGCCAGGAGGGGGCTGTGATCAAAGCATTGTTCACACCATTTTTTTCTTCAGCTTCCCGCGCTCTCCCGATCAAGTCCTGTTATATCAGCCCAGCCTACACCCATCTGCCACTACTGAGAATCATAGGCGCAGAATCCAGCCTTCGGTTTAATGAAGTCATGCTGGAGTTTGTGCGTGAGCGGGAGAGACTGAAGCAGACACCTCTCTCTGATGTTCACATTTCATATCTGCCTCTGCCCAGGAGCTTGCCTTTTTTGAATTATTAAGCAGTTTGGTCTTTCTTCTCTTTGCCTATTTCTTTTTTTTTTTCCTCTCCCGCTCTCTTTTTCGTTCGTTTTTTCTGTCTCTCTAATGCAAACTCTCTTATCCCTTCGTGCTCTTCCTTTTCTTGCTCTTCTATGTCAGTTCAGCTAGCTTTGGCTGAAGCAGTGGCTCTCACTGAGATGCAAATGCCTGCCTTTGAAGGGGCACAGTAGGAGCGTCAATTAATCCAGCCATTTACTCGCCTAAAAAAATTGCTCTGCAACTATTGTTAGTGGGCTGTTTCATCTCTATTGTGCTACAGGCCATTTTTTTATCCGCTGTCCTCGTGCCACTGGATTTGGTGGACTCTTCAAAGATTCGGGATACATTTAGCAAAGTACAAAAGCGAGGAAATGACATGGGAAGCTGAAGAATCAGAGGTGTCACAGGAGTCTGGCTGTGCTGCGTAGTCCATCATTTCTGACTTTCCCACCATACTTTTAATAACACACAATAACTCCATGCAGCTGTACACTAACCTCCCTCCTTATTACCTTTGCCCTCTGCAGCCCGAGACCTTTCTCCAACCTCTAATTTATAAACTCCCCACCTCTTCTGTGATTCGTTATCCCTCTAACTCTGCTTTTTATTTCTCGGCCGGTCGGCCTTCAGATCTCAACGTACCAAGCCCCTGCTTGAATAAGGTGTGCGATCACGGGGCGTTGTGTGTGGTCAAGAACAACGAGCCGGTGTGCGAGTGCCTCGAAGCCTGTCCTCAGACGTCCGACCCCGTGTGCGGATCCGATGGCCACAGTTACGGCAGCCCCTGTGAGATGAGAGCGATGGGTTGTGCCCTGCAGAAGGCCATCCACATTCAACAAAAGGGACCATGTGGTGAGTCAATAAAAGAACAAAACACTGGAAATCACACATACTGACACATAATTGAAGAAAGTGAGCCTCAAGGGTGTGTATTTTAAAAGTTCACACCTCTAAACCAACCATCTCCAAGTTTATTCAGACAAAATACCTTATGAGTGCATTACTTCTCTGTTCTCTAACTGTCTACAGTGAATACGTTGTGTAGGTGGGTTTTACTCTCAGCACTTTTGTCCACAGATGAATGTGGTGTGAAGTAGGTTGTTTCTGTCATGGCAACCAAACACTGTTAAATGACAGACAAACAGAGCGTGACATTTTCTGTCGTGCTGAGTTTTTATAATTAGTGATTGTGTTGTCAGGTGAGCATATGTTACATAAACAATCATAAAAAAAGAAGCACGTTTGATTGATTAGCTGAAAGTAAACAAGTTCACATAAATGTATTTAGTAGATGACTTCTTGTTGTTTACATGGTAAATCTAATACTTAAAGGGATATTTTGGTCATTTTGAAGCAGTAAGGTTCTAGTAAGGATCGGTGACATCACTCAAAGCAGTCAGAGTTTCTACAAGCTGGAAGACATCTTCTAACAGGCTGGCTAGGCAGATTGAGAAGGACATTGCTGCCGAATGGTAGAAAATAAGGTTATTTTGGGGTATTTAAAACAACTCTTGCTCAGAAAAATCATACTGATGCACTGGAACATTATTTAATCTGTTTGTAAACTTTTTTAAACTATCCTAATCAAAATTGTTGTAATTAACTTCAATTTTGTAATTAATGTATATGTATAATTTATGGTTGACAAAAAAGACCAATGTGTTGACTTATGTGCAAGTATACAGTCATACATATATAAGAAAAAATCTTCAGATTAGTCACTAAGTACGAAAAACTTTTTATCATAGAAGAAATCTATATAATTGTGTAAATCTCTCTACATTTTTTCTGTTAATTCAACCAATGTTTTTGAGTGCATCTATGGTAAATGTCCTGTATTTATAGAGCGCTTTCTAGATTGTTCTGTACTCCCCAAAGCGCTGCTCAACACAAAATTCACACACTGGTGGTGATAAACTACGTTGTAGCCTCAGCTGTCCTGGGGCACACTGACACAGGTGGGGGTGCCATGCACCGGCACCCTCCAAGTCCCTCTGAGCACCACCAGCAGCCAAGCTGGGTGAAGTGTCTTGCCCAAGGACAAAACGGCAATGTAACCCAGCCGGAGTTGAGATCCAACCGGCGACCCTCTGGCTGCCAGACCGGCCACTCAACCTACTGAGCTACACGCCGCCCAAATCTACAGTCAAAATAAAATTTTAGTTGTCACCGGGGTTTATTTGGTTTTATCACATCGTAAAGTCATTGTTAAATCTATGAAAATATTATGACATTGTGAGAACGATAGCTTACAGGTAAGGAGGAATCTCTCCCTGTGGAATTTAATTTTAATCAAATTAATTAGTAGCGCCACATTTCTTAGAGGGAGAAATTATAACCCACAGATGTTAACTATAAAGACATATAGAGCTGATTTCATGTGTGACCCCCTGGGGCCTGTTTCACATCCAACAAAGTCAAAACAGTATTTTACACTCTGAGGGATTTCCTGATCACCGCTGTGCTTTTATTCATCTATTCCACGGCTCTGTGCTTCTGCCTGTCCATACCATTACCAAGACTCCAGTTTGCCTGTTTTGACCTTTTAGTGAGGATGCACTTTGCTGCCGATGAAGTGTGAAGCATACTTGTCTGTAATTGGCTACATGAGTCACTTGGCTATGTCTTGCAGTGTCGGTGTATCAGCTTGTCATTATTGCAGCAGCAATAGTGGAGCTTCATGTGTTAAAAATATCTTCTTATCCACTCTGCAGGCTCGCAGCCATATGGATAGCTTTTTAAAGCTTGCCAAGCCTACTTAGTAAATAGTCTTGATGACTTAATGCCATATTGCCAGGCCCATTTTCTCATGGACTCAGATCATGTCATATTTTTCTGTGTATACAATCAAGCCATTTGCTTTCACACACACCAGACAGAAGCACCGCAGTTATTATCCCTCTGGTCCAACTCTCTCATCTACCTCGCTGGCCCAGTTTACCTACAAAACACTTCTTTCCTTGTGTATTTTCATGGCAGAAACATTAAAAATCATTTTTCCTTTGCAGAGCTACACAGTAAATGGAGCAGAACGATCAATAGAACAGAATTAGTGTCACTTTGCTGTTGTTCACCACAGTTTTGTCGGTTTATGGTTTTATGCTTGATTGTGCAAACTAGTTTAAGTGGCAGTTTGAGGTTTCCCTGTGCACCTAGCAGGTGACAAAGTTAGGGCCGTGGGCTTCCAGTCTCCCCGTGTACCGCATCAGTCCCCCTCCCATCCACTCTAAATTGAAAAACAGTATGAGGGGATGTATGCCAATGAGAAATGGGATAGAAAGCAGCGTTTGGGTGGTTTGCAAGCAGGTTGAGTCAATTTGGTGCGCCACACCGCAGGTAGATCCGTCAGCCAGGGGTCCCTCTGCGGTAATGAGTGGTGTTTATTTTAAAAAGCAAGAGGGGTAGAGCGGGCCGGCGTAGCGGAGGGCCGTGTTTGTAATCCAGCACTATGGATGGCTCTTGGCTCCCAGAGGAGCGGGCCTGCGTCAGCGAGATGGTGCCATAAAAATGCTGAGGCACCGGCTTGCCAAGCGCAAGGCAGCCTAGGAATGATGGTGATAATAATGTGGGTTATTTCTGGGCTGTTTGCACAGCTTTACTGGGCTTTATTCAACACCATAACAAGTGACTGACTTAAGCTATTATCTCACCTAATTATCATAAGCTATTCCAGCCACTAATATACTTTACATTTTTATAAAGCAGGAAGGGAGAGAGAGGGGGGGAAACTACCCCGAGGTGGTGAATAAGAAATTTAAAAATAAAGATGTTTTTAGCAGGTGTTTTTTTTAATATTCCAGAAAAGAGTAATTTAATTTATTTATTCCATTTGCTTATGTTCACTGCTAAGAATTAAGTGTTTTTCTTATATTTTTCCAAATTTACCATAAAAACCTGAGCTTTCCTATCTCAGCATGTAATTTTTTATGTATGAGGTGTGTGTTTTTGCCTTCCAGCTTGAAGCGTCACGTCTTTAGAGCAGAAATGGAGGAAGGATAGTGTAAGAGAAGTGTAAGAACAGGGAAAGGATCCGTGCATGGGTGCTAAACTCTGTGTGTACGTGTGTGCCTTACTGTAGCCTCTCATGGGCCCGGCCATAATTTCATTTCCTTCCCTGCGGGCTGGAAAAATAGTGGTTATCTATATGGCTCAGGTGCAACCTGATAGCAATATGAGTGACATTTGTTATTATTTAGAGATTTCTTCTCTTCCTTCATTGTTTGAGTAGAGGGCAGGGAGATCTTCACTCAGTTAATACACCCCCCACTATCCCAATCTGGAAACTAGCCCCCTTAAAATAAAAAAATAAAAAAGTGGGGGAAACTTGTTTCTTTGCTGTTATATCCAAACAGATGAGTTTCCAGGCGCCTGAATCATTTGACAAAAGGAAAAACAACTTCCTGTTATTTTTTTTTCTCCCACAGGTGTTGGAAATGATATTCTCAGCTGAGTAAAAAATATAGGTCACAGTAGCACGAGCAGTGAATGAGAGGCGGTGAAAGGAGGACAGAGGAGCGAGGGAGGGGAAACAGATAAATGTTGGGAGGGAAGAAGATGAAGGTGAATAAGATGAGGAGGAGCGAAGTAAGTAGGGAGGGCAGAGTTAATAGTGTACGGCCAGGCGGGCATCACCAGGGGAGTTGTTATCACCCAGCCATGCTCACAGCCTTCGAAACACAAACAACCCTACTTCTTTCTGCTTAATCCTGAGGTAATACTTTGCCCAAACCCCCTCAGCTCTAATTCAGGTTTTTCTCCAGTAAGGATATCAACAAAATGTTGTAAAGCTGTGGGGCCTTTTTTTTTTCTCTCTCCTCTGTGAGTCAATCCCTCATGCTTTCAAGGGCACTTTATATACCAACCTGCCCCTATTCCTCATATTTGCCTCCAAAACTATAACCACTGCCCAGCACAGCAACAAAAACTGCCTCACTATCAGTAACCTGAAGCTCAGGAAACATGAAGGAGCCTAAATTCTAGCAGCTTTTTAAAGGAAAAAAACATTTTTATTGATAAGTAGGAATAGAAATACTTAGATTTTGTGATTCGTGATATTGTTTAATCTTTCTTAATGCTTACAGGTGCAGCTCTAAATTGTTTAAAAATGTAGATATCACTGGCAGGGACATAAATATTCTCTGCCTAAATGTCGTTCATCATATTGCCAGACTCATCTTAGATTTGTGATAAATGGTGCACAAATATCATCCCAAACCCACAGAGCTGGGTGCCAGTGCTGGCTCAGTATTTCCTCAAATATGGCTTCTATAAGCGCACTCGCTTCCCAGCACTTAAACATCACCATATCTGATGGCCAGAGGCTGATGATGACCAAATCTGACACAACCTCCTGGTATCCTGCAATTTATCTGCAACTTACAGACAAACCATAGAAAAATGAAGGACCGGCAATAATGTGCTTGTTTGCCGATAAACCTTTGTTTCAGTGTCAGTGTCCTTCAGAAAGGGCAAGAAAGTTTTGACTGGAACTAAACAGGAGCGATGAAGCCAACACACGTGAACCAGAGAGCAAATAAGAAAAAGAGCTTCC
This sequence comes from Callopanchax toddi, assembly GCA_006937965.1. Classification (NCBI taxonomy): domain Eukaryota; kingdom Metazoa; phylum Chordata; class Actinopteri; order Cyprinodontiformes; family Nothobranchiidae; genus Callopanchax; species Callopanchax toddi. Next base: position 133,826 of record SSNR01000052.1, on the reverse strand, counting down.
AATAATTATCTGCAACGATGACAATCCCTTCTCTTCTGCTGGCTTTGAACTGCAGCTCCCTTTCTTTACTGTCTGCGATGCATTTTTGTCTGGAGGATCAGGCAGTGTGGAGAGCCAGGCACAAGGGGCAGAAGCTGATAAAAAAAAAAAAGCGATGCTGCTATCAGGACACAGGGCCAGATAAAGGACAACACTCACCGCCGCTGCTTCCTGATTTATAGCCGATGCAACCTTAGAAGAACCACGACCAGAGTAACCTCATTTTACACACACCTGTATTTTCTGTTTATTTATATTCATCACAGAAAACCTTCAAAATGGAGCTTTTGTGTGTAATATGTTTGTGTCCCTAACCTACCTGAGTGATTGAGCTAGAAGGAGAAATGACATTTTTATTTAGCCTGAGTTGTAAATCTTCAGACTTTAACTACATGAGAAAAATACATTATTTTGACCACTAACGTCATTTTTTTAACCCTCTGATTTCAACCAACACTCTTTACAAGCCTCCACCCTTCTCTTTAAAAAAGTCTCAAGATTATGTTAATCTTTTATAGCCATCTGCTACTGATGCTAAGGCCTGGAGTTGCAATCTGCAGCCCTGTTCAACCCATATTTATTAAATGGCTCTGTTTTTTTTTCAGACTCAGACTATTTCTTATGATTGCTTTGGAATATTGAGTAAATTGTATTTATATAAAACATTTCAAGACAAAATCACAAGGTGTTTCACATTTTGAAATAAATAAAAGACAAGAAAATATGTAGAAAATAAGTTAAAATAAATGTCACTGGAGTAGATTGCTACTCAAATGGTCAAATAAGATGAATCTACAACCAGATTCTTAATATTAAACTAAATCCTGTATTAGACAGGAAGCCAATGCAGAGACATCAACACAGGTATAATAATGGAGCACTGGGAGGGTAATAATCAATAATCAATGTGCAATGGAGTAAAAGCCGGGGGTGCTCAGTTTAGTCTGAAAAACAAACCAAAACGAGAACCAACAGCACTTTAGGGTCAGAGCATTAAGTTGAAAACCAATATGTCACCATTTACATGTTGCTAAACTGGAACTCGGGACCTATTTGTGGTTGATCATTCACCAGCGAGGTCTGTATGACACAGGGCAGCGGTAGCTCAGTAGGGTAAGGCGTTGGTCCTGCAACCAGCTGGGTCACTTTGTTGTTGTATCCATTGGGCAAGACACTTCACCCACATGGCCAGCTGGTGGTGGTCAGAGGGTCTGGCAGCTCACTGCCATCAGCTTGTGAATGACTGACTGATGTAAAGCACTTTGTAGTCCAGGACTTAGAAAAGTGCTGTTTTTACAGTTTTTTTTAAACAGGTTACTGAATATAGAAGTTACTCTTTATAGAGGTAATACTACGAAAATGCCATATTTGCTTTGGCAAGATTTTGAAAAGACATCATTTTGTATTTTAGGTGTCACATTTTGTTGTAACGGGTGCCAAGTCAGGGCTGCAGATCCAGTAAATGAGTGGACTGAAACACTAGGTGAAGGGATGAAGGAAATGCACGGCCACAAAGAAGTAATAAACAAATTAATAACATGAAATGTTCCGGTGTGCAGCCTTGCTTTTCTCAATTAGTGCTAAATCACCAGTGGTTATTAGCCTGGTTCTAATTGAATGTGATAGTGAGCCACGCTAATGCAATCTTTGTGGTATAATTGGTGTCAGAGGAAAAGGTTCTTCTACTCTTGGCTACAAGACTCTGTGTTTGCCTTCTCAATCATCCCCTGCCCCCATGTGACACACAGTTGGTACCCTGGACATGTCTGATCCTGTCTTATTATTTCTTTTGAAAGAAAATTCACCTCCAGGAAGAACCAAATCCCCATGGGATGCTTCAAGTGGATTGTCTACCTGATATGGAAGGTCTCAGAAGACAGCATAGTCTTATAGGTATCAGTGGTGTGTTTTGGAAAGAAAAAAAAAACACCATTCACCCTGATCAGAATGTAACGCAGTTGAAAATATAAAGAGTTTAGAGAATATAAAGCACATTGTGAGGCAGATAATATCAACTTCACAAAGTTACAAATACAACCAGGAGAGTGTGACTTTTCTCACTTTGTTCAGACTAGCTTCCCAGTTCCTGCTGCTTTGAAGCCTCCACAAAAAGCTGTGCTGGCAGAACGCTTTCCCATAGGGCTGTAGTAGCCAGGTGATGAGCAGGAGCTGGCTTTCACTAGATACAGCTATTGGCATTCAGGCCAAAGCTTTCAGTTCTTGTCTCATCAGTCCAGAGAAGCTTTTCCTTCATGCTTTCAGAATGCTGTTCGTGTTATTTGGCAAACTGCTGCTGGGCTTTTGTGCGTCGTTTTTTTTTTTTCCTCACAGAAATAACTTTAGATTCTAACCATCCTCCCAAAAAGTCTTGATTGACTGAGAGCTGAAGGAGATGGTGGTGCTTCTGGTAGCCTCTTTCATGTTTACTAAGTTTGTGGAGTTGAGTTATTCAGGTTTAGTTCTGGAAAAAGGGTTTTGGCTGCATGCAGCAAATTCCCTCATAAGACTTCATTGGATTTTAGGGCTGTACAGTAATGTTAAAAATAAACATTATTTAACAAGATTATTCACCGCTATCCAGAGTTCACATTTTAAGTAGCCTACAGGCATTCATTTATGTCAGCAGGTGGCAGAGTTGAGCTGTTTAGTGGTGATTAAAATGTGTGCAACACTCAGACATTAGTTTAAAACACACATAGATACCAGCTGATTAAACTGATTTGTTACTTGATTGGTCACATGAACCAAACATGGACAGAAAGAACTGCTATAAAAGCAGAGAAGAGCTGCTACGGAAGCCCATTTATCCATTGAGTTTTTCTCAAAATAAGAGCTTGTTTGCAAATCCAATTGTTAAAAAAATGATTTAAATAATCACCTTTTGTATGGAATAAGATTTGTGCTAAAAGGATCAACCAAAAAATAGTCACACACAAGTATACCCAAAATTTTGAAGCAAAAAAGTGAAAAGCAAAAAAAAAAAAATCCCTCTTAAAAACAAAATAAACTAATTCACAAGTAAATATTTACACTTATTTTTACTTCTTAACATTTAATATTTTATTTCTTTGACACACTTTTTTGATTCTCACTTAATTCTATGTTACTCAGACTGTTTATGCTTTTATTCTGAAGGGCATGTTTTGGTTCTGCCAACAGCTCTTTGCTTTTGCTGCACCTCGATTTTGCTTCTGCTCTAGGTTTTTGCTTTTGAAAGAAGGTCTAAGTGGGCAGGGCTTCTCAGTGCTCTGATCTCATTGGTTATGAGGGTTTGTAGTGGGTGGCTCATACAGCAAACAGCTAGAGCCACCTACTCCAAGCCCTCTATTTGTATTTATTGGTTGATCCTTTTGGCACAATTCTTATCTCATATATTTCACTATTTTTGTTATAATTTGGAGCTGCAATCTAAATTTAAATACAGTTTTGATTAACTGCACAGCCTTATTTTGATTTCATTTTTGTGGAGATTCCATTGTTTGACCTCTACATCATATTCATGGGATTTCAGTGGACTAGTGTATTTTTTCTTTTAATTTAAACCAGTTGGAACTCATTTCAGGTGGACTCTTGTACTATTTTACATCCGTTCCATATTAACTTAGCGTCTCCGCACTTTATTTATCACCGCTGCTTCACTGAATCATCAGGCACAACACCAGCTGTCAGCAACAGAGCTTATCAATAACAATAAAAAGAAAGAAAGCAGATGCTCTTTACTGTTTAATTGCTCCACGGATGCCGTGTATTCTGTAAAATGCACATACTTAGGAGCAGATTTACTACCTGAGGCAGCTTAGCATCTGGTTTCAAATCATGAACGGCACCTATGGGACTGTCCAGTTCTGTGCGTGAACTCCTCAATCAGTTCTGTTCTCATTTTAATAATAACCAGAGCAGTTATCAGAAACACAGCCACAAACAAGCAGACCTGTTAATAATCAGGAGTCTGATTTATTATTATTACACAAAGTTTATTTTGTGTTTAAAATGTCTAAATCAACATAAACCTGATGAATATTTAAGATTTGGCTCAAATATTCTGTCTTTTATTTATTAAAGCCCATCTTTTGCAGTCTTTACTCGGGAGTTTAACTATTCTCAGATGTGCTTTTATGATTCAGGTTTGAGCTGCACACAAATGAGAGCCAAACAACTTTATTCATTCATAGAAAACTTTAGGACTGAGCAATTATAAACACAACTCATCATATAGTTGTAGGATATCACTGAAGAATTGTTACTACACAGAACCTGCTGTGGGTTAATGCATTTTGGCCATTTTGCATTATCTTCCTCCATAAGAGTTTTTCAGCTGATTATGTTGATTAAAATTTTTTAAAGAGCTGCAAAAAGTTAATCAGCTTTAGTTTTTTAATGATACCTTGCAGGCAGATATTCCAGGCCAGCTGCTGTTTCTGAATGACATTTAAATGTAACAATGTTTTGCAGTGAATTGATAACATTTTATTGTGTCATTACAAAAAAAATGTACATAAATATACATTATATTCCTGCTCAGACACTACTTCTTCACAAAAGTCATATATCCTGAAGCCCAGCAACAATATATCAGGTGTAAAAGTTAAGACATAGCTCTATTTCAAATTTAGATTACTGTGTTCACCAAAGTGCGAGTCCGACAAGAGATTTATTTAACCTCCTGAGACAATGTGTTCTCATATGAGGACACTGGCTTCCCTGCACTATAAGTTCTATTCAGTTTATAACTTTAAATTTTTATTTAAAAATGAAGAATTACAAAAAATGTTCCTCTTGTTCATAAACATATTTGTTTGTTTAATATTTATGATATCCTACCAATCCCTAAACACTAAATGCACATCTAACAAAAGTTCAGGATTCAAAGAAGCTTTAATATTTTCTTCTCATTCAGTGCCTTTCTATAATAAAGCAATCTAAAACTAAAAACCTACACTAATTATTTTATAACTAAAACTTGTACTGCAATAAGTGCAAAGTACTAGTAAATCTGGGCCTAAGTGTGTCTCTAAACAGCTCCACAATTATTTTAATACGAGTTCATAAATAAATATTGGCCTTGCCACATTAGTTTTATGTTTATAGTGATTAAAATTTATTTTATTATGTACAAAAACGAAAAGATGAACAGATTAAAACCCACTTAGCATGGTACAACCAATTCCTTTGTCGTTTTGTTTTCGGGATCATGAATAATAATGACATAAAAAGGCAGGATTAAATGCACTTAAAATCTGGGTGACACAATATAAATTGTGTCAAGTGTGTCATAAAATATGAGCCATATAAAAAGAACTTGTTGGCTAATTTTCCTGTGACTGCACACACACGTAAACACAAGCAGCCTAAATCCTTTGCTTTTCTTTATTCAGATGAAGCTTGCGCTAACTGCTCTTTCGGGGCGATCTGCGACGCCCAGAGCGGACAGTGTGTGTGTCCGTCAGAGTGCATCGAGTCCCACCAGCCCGTGTGCGGCAGTGACGGCACAACATACAACAGCGAGTGTGAGTTGCATGTGCGAGCCTGCAAGGAGCAGATGGACCTGCGGGTGGTCAGCCAGGAAGAGTGCAGTAAGTAACATTCATGTAACCGGTGGTTACAGCAATGTTTTATGCATAAACAAAACATTGAAAGGCCTTTTGCAGAAGTGTGATTTCTAGATGAATCCTCTGGAAGGCAGAAAAATAACTTGACATTTTAATGTTGAAACACAAAGTTACAGATTCTGTTCAGTTAGTTTTTTCCCCACTAGAATTTGAAAATGTTACATTAAAAAAACAGGAGCCCTTCAACTCCAGGCAGGCAAGAAATTAAATTTCATTCAAATGTCTTTTTTGAGATTTACATTTTAATTTTCGTCCTGTTGATTGCATTACCTTTGTGGGTATTTCCTTTCTACGGTGACCCGTGGCGCTCTGAACTGTCCCTCTGCTGTGTTTGTAATTCAGAAACATGTGGCGACACAGTTTGCGCCTGGGGTGCCCGGTGTGTGGAGAACAAGTGTGAGTGCCAGCAGTGCACGGGCGAGGCGTTCTCCTCGGTGTGTGGTAGTGATGGTAACACCTACGACAATGAGTGTGAACTCCGCAGGTCCTCCTGCATACAGAAGAGGAAAATTGATGTGGCGAAGCCCAGCAGCTGTGATGAAGGTAGGAAATGGACTTTAAAATGTTGTAATTATGTTAACCAATCAGCCATTGAAGTGGTGTAATTAACTTTACCAACTGACCTGTGGCACATTGTTTATTCATCTGTGGGTTTTCATAATGGTGGGCTATACCTCTAACAGCTTGCCAGAACTCTGACATCACCGAAAGTTGCTGTAAAAGTCATAGAGAGTGTCTGTAAACAACAACTCTTACAGCAACGGAGAGCCTTTGAATGAAGGGGCTCTTGTCAGCTGTACTTTTTAGTGATTTGGTTGTTTTTCTTTTTGAAGTGCATTCTGCACAACCTATTCAAAACTTCAAGTATTTACCATTCAGTGTCCTGGGATATTCAAAGACAACACCATATCACTATGAATACTATTAAAACTGTTGTTTTCTCAGTTGTAAGGATAAGAATTCCTCCTGTGTATCTGTACTATTTTCTCTGTAGTGACCCCTGTTGTTTAGGAGAGGAACTGCAGGGCGTGGAGAGCATCTGAAGGGCACAAGCATCACAAATCGGTCATACTTAGTATAATCAGTCATTAACTTCTTAATTTTATAATCAAAAATGTCAAACCTTTTAAAACAAGAATGTTGCTGTGTATCCGTTACCGTTGCAACATTTCATCAAGGTGCACATTTTAGCTGGAGACTTCTGTTCAGACAAGCAATTTTTTTAGCTCGTCATTGTAGTCAGATATTGACCGAACTCCAGCGTGGGTTGCTTCCATCTTAAATTGCATCAGTCTCAAAGATTTCACAGAGCTTCATGCAAACATTATTTTATAAACCTTTATGTTTCTGTTAAGTCTGCAATATAAGGTGTGAGATCAGCAGAAATATTAAGAAATTCCTGCCTGACTTGACCCCTGGATGTACAGCAATGTGGATGCTGCTGCTAATAAATGGCCATATATTTCCATGTAATAAACCACATCAAAACATGCATTAAGGGTTAGTGGGGTCGTGTGTAAATGGTGATCTGTCTGACTCTGTGTGATGAACTAGTGACCTGTCCAGGGTGTCCCCCATGTTTAGCCTGATGACTGCTGGAGGTAGACACCAGCTCCTTGTGACCCTACACAGGAAGAAGCGGTGATTTAACCGCTTAAATGATTTAACAAATTGATATTAATGTAAAGATTCGTCATGGCATGAACCGTAATGAAAATTTGGAGATTAGAGCAGTTTTACGACTTCACCACTGGTCACTTTGGCTGCGCTCAGACTAGCAGTGAGCTCATCCATCCTGTAGGACATTAACCCTTTTTTCATCCAGGAACCGATCATCAATAGGTAAGATGGTAACTTTTGATGGCATTTACACAGAAACACACTGAAAAATGAAAAGTTTTTTAAATGGCATTCAGTGAGAATATATGACAAGCCACTGTAGACAGACAGTCTAATCTGGGAATACTGTATAAATAAATGATACAATTTGGATCAAAGCAAGAGTAAATATTTTTATTTGATTGGTCCTCGCTACATGAAACACCAGTTTAACCCAGCAGCTCCACTAAAGGTTAATAAAACAATTTAACCAAAGACTGTTGGTGGAGAATATGTTGTCTGTGACCAGTAATTGTTACTGGTTTTATTTCAATTAGTTGGAAAATAAAAAACAACTCGACGATAATTGTCGTTAAAAGGACGCAAAATTGACACGCAAAAATATCTCCACATCTCCAGCAACTTGAAGTATCGATTAGCTAAAAGGATTTTGTTCAACGGAAGATCCAGATCCTATTTATGTTGCGACAGACACGATTTACAAAGCCTTTCTATCCAATTAGGCTTTAAAATGTGCGACTGATAGCATCTTATATGAGTGTTTCTGATTCCCGTGGCTGTAGCTGCGTCGCTCCTTCCCATACTGAAGAAACGGGACCTAATTTACTGTGCAGATGGTATCTCAGTCCGCCCTGACAAGCTGAGGCAGAATATCACAGTCCCTCACTCAGGCCTTCACAGGGACAACTCTGGAGGGAGAAACACACCAGCCTCTGGTTGTCATGCAGATAGTGGCGATGCTGGTCCCCAGTGGGTAGCGGGTCGTCGTGGTGAACAGAGTCATCTTCTGACAAGGTGTGAAGGGAAGCAGATTACACCTGCCAGCAGGAGGGATGGCTGGAGAGGGAGAAGTAGGGGTAGTTGGGAGGACGGGGCAAACAGATGAGGAGAATCTACTTCCACTTTGATTGCTAGCCAGGGGTGTTTCTTTTTTTTCTCTCTCTTTTTTTCTTTTCCTTATTACCATTGTCAACAGCATTGCTTCAGCGGGCCTGAGAGGCAAATCATGCCACTAGAGCTTCTGCAGTCCATTTAACATCATTTCATTGACTGAGATGAGTGACCTTTTTGTATGCGGGGCATGAGGAAATGTGAGACTGCATGCCCTGGATGCAGACTTACTGTCACCGCACACACACACACAGATACACACTCTCCATTGTCTGTTGGTTGTCTGGTGTTGGACAAAAATGCTCTCATCTTCCTCCCCGAGGGAGTCTGTGAACATCCAGCTTTTTCCATCACTCGCTCATTTTGATTCAGAGAAAACCATCAGGCTTACACAATAGAATCTTTTTTTTTTCTTTTTACTCTCCCTATCGCTCCCCGCTGTCCCACCCACTCATTTCTTTCTCCGTTTTCCACTGTTCTCCATCAAAATTGTTCCTCTCCACAAAAGCGGCACCAATGCTTTTGCAGATAGGGGTGGAGATGGCATTGTCAGAAATCGATAAATTTCACCCCAGGGGCAACTCGTAGTTGTGCCTTTTTCTGCAGGCTCTTCTCCTGATTCCTTTAGCCCCCTGAGATGTGACCCGGACCCTCGACTGGAAGTCTGGACTGACTGTAACGCCTCCTAAAGCAGGCTGCTGGTTTTCTCTTTGAAATATCGGCGTTGTGCTGCTTCTCTCTGGCTGCTTGTGTTAAAAATGATTTGTGGCTGATAAATTCACCCAGCCTGAATGTACGAGTGGTGGGTTTTTGGCAAAATTAGGAGCATATATATTTGTAACAGAGGGCCCCTGTCACAACATATAATACTGTATTTTCTCGCTCTATTGTTGACAGCAGCAAAGCTCTACATCACCGCTAAGAAATCAGAGATAAGCTTTTAGAGGAAATGAACATGTGATTTATTTGTGCACGTTAAAAACCATCCTCATTAGTCTTATTGGGGGAGGGAGCAGCATAAAAATGGAAGTTGTTTTCTCTTGCTTTTATTTAGCAGTAATGAAAAATGACAGTGTTCCTACTGTTGGCCATACAGGGAAATTTATCACCTGTTTAATTTCACACTCTGGTAGGCTTGGCCTTAGCTCCCCTTTTTCTTTTTCCTTTTTTTGACGCTGACAAAGTGGCAACAGAGAGTGGTGCATCAACTACGAGGGGCCCAGACCCCTTTCTAATTGAAAAGTAATTTAATAAACGGGATTACACGAGGTGGATTGCACGGTCCACCTTAACACAGATTGGATCAAACTCCAAATCACATGAAAAGCCATCAAAAATGAAGTGAAGTGGATGATTGAGGGAAGAAAACAAAGTTCCTAAAGCTGGAATCATGGATCCTCATTTATATTCACGCCCAATCAGGACTCCTAACCTTCTGCTGAGGCAACAATATTTCTTTCTGCTCTTTGCCATTTCCAAACATCCCTTCTCGCCAAGAGGTGTGACACACCATTTATCTACGTTTTGAGAACTTTATTTGGACTAATGTTCTGCCTCATCCATCAAAACCATTCATCTGACTGATGGGATTAAAAATAAGGGAAATCCCGCCTTGATTTCTTCTGAGAATATATTTAAACTTTTCTGCCTCAAAACAAGAAGTGTTCCTAGAAGTTCCCTCATGTAGCATCATGACGACACACTGATGTTAGCAAGTATTTTTTTAATCTATCAATACCAGATAGTTTTAACAATAGAGCTGCGTTGCTCACTTCTAATATAACTTCCATTGTTAAATCCTCTCTATTTTTCTCGGATGTTATTCTTATGCGATTCACGTCCGCTTTTTTCCTCTTTCTCTCTCTCTGCTGCTGAATTCTGTCTTCTTAATAGAGCTCCCTCGGCTAAATAGACTCAGGCCTCTGACATGATTGAGTAAAAAGGAGCGGATGGGCAGTGCAGAGAGAATAGCTGATGCAGCCATCTTAGCTGGGGATTTATTAATTGAAAGGTTCATAGGCAGCGCAGGTGGTGGACACATCAAAGCACAACGGCTAATTAGGACCCATCTTTGCCTTTCACTTCTGTTTATTCCATTTTAATGTCTTACCTCTTTTATTTATTTATCTGGTTCTGTGAAGGCGCCTGAGCAGAATATGAATTGAATACGCCTGCCTTTCCTTTATTACTGTGTCGTGCTGAGCTAGCGTACAGTAAACAAACGCTGGACAACCAGGAGTGCCTGAATGCCTATTCTCTTTCTGATTGGTTCCCCTTTTATCAGGAAGTTGAGTTGGGAAAAAAAACACAAAAGAGCAGCCAACAAGGAATAACGTGAGCGTTAATACAGAAAAGAAAGTGGCAGGGCAGCAAAACCCCATGGAACACGTGGAAATGACATGAAGGTGAAACTACAGACCATATATGCTGGGAGACTCATTAGTGGATGGGAAACAGCTGAGGGATTGCCACATGGAGCACAGGTGTGAGGAGTGTACCAAAGGCAGAAAAACTGAGGAAGGTAATGAATAAAACACAGTGAAACAGACTGAAAATAAGTCACTAAAACGATGCTTTCGGAATTTTAAAAATAGCAAAGTATTGACCATATACAGCACAAAAATCCTAAAGCCAGTATCTCACTGAGCTGTGACAAATCCAATCTGATCCAAACCATTTTATTGATACAGCACAGGGGTTTTCAATTATGAACCGGGATGGGTCACATGACACTCTGAGGAGACTCCGCGGGTCGGGGGAGGGGGTCTGCGCCAATTAGCAGTGGATTTTATTACACAACGACAGCTCGTCATGAGCATAGGACAAAATACAATAAAACAGCATTTGTTCCCCATAGAAAACCATGGACTAAAGGTAGAGGAAGCCACTTATAACCTGGGAGACCCAGGATCAAATCCCAGTACCAGCATAAACAAAAAGTCCAAATATGACTGGTGGGCCAGAAATATGCAGGTCATTGGCTGCATCTGGCCCACGGGCCTCCTATTGAATAGCCCTGATATAGCACAAAAAACCCACCAAGGTAAAACCAAAGTGCTGTGCAATAAAAATGTATCGTACGTACCAATTCAGTGTGATTCAACGCAAAATTTGCTCACTTTCCCACAATATTGTTTCCATCTAATCACCTACAGTTTAAGCCCAGTGAGGTACAGGTTTAACACCATAACTCTGTTAAGAAGATGCCCTCTAAAGCCAGATACTTGCCTCTATTTCACCAGTGGCTAAAAGCCTTAATGGAGCGCATTACCTCTGTCCCAAAATTAAACTCTGTCTGTTGTTCCCGATCAATAGGTTTCCACAATGACATAATCTAGTTAAAGGATTAGGTTTGGGAGGTTATGTGGTTTTAAAATGGAGACGGAGTGAATCCCTAACCATTTCTGATGTTTTGTAAGGGAGGGGGGGATGAAATGGCCTCTCTACGTCTGCACACAGCTCCAGGTCCCCGTTGTGTCCACAGATAATGAAGTCAAAGCTCCTCCACTGTATCGACCCCTCAAAGCTCTCACATCTTATTCCTGATGACCCATATCAAAGAAAAGCCCAGGCTTCCTCTGGCCCTCCCCCTGCACTGTGACCTTCTCCATAATCTACTTTAGAAGATGGGTTATGCTAAGTGCTACTTCCATCGCTACGACATCGATTTCACCATTAGAGGAAGTGCATCAATACACAGAAGTAAATGAGCCTGAAAAGAAGACAAGAAGAGGAAGAAACACCTTGGTTACCCAACGTTTGAGTCTGCTGGCTTCACTGGGGGCTTTTAGTTGGACTAGATTCCGTTTCTGAATAACAAATTAGTTTCAAATGAACTTTCTGCCTGCCTCAGGAGTGCCTCTGCCTGTCTGACATTCTCCGGATCTTTCAGGCTGCGTTCATAGCCTGCCTTCACGCTTGTTCTCTAATCTCCCCGTAGACTTCCACTCTAGGAGATATTTGCAACTTCAAAAGCGAGATCCTCCCACTTTTTTTTTTCCACCTACATGATGTTTTTTTTAAATGAAGCTCCAAACAACAAACATGCTCTCAGATGCCCCCCCCCCCCTTTTTTAAATTCCTTTTGAACAGTTTTAAAAAACGCAAACAGAAATTACGTTGGTTTTTTGTCCTTCCTCTTTGAGCAGAAACACAAAATAAGCATTTTTTTTGTCCCTTCTTCACTAGAACTTTTAAAACAAGTAAAAATCGACCTTTCAGGGTCACTGTTAAAGAGCTGCTTTGACAACTTTCTTCAAGGTCTCAGGGAGATAATTAAATTTTACAGAACACTTTGCAATTAGTTGCATTCTCATATCAGGAAGCGGGAACCCGTAAAGCGAGCCTCACGCCGACTCTCTGTGCACTCAGAGGCCAGAGTTTCCCTCCCTTTTTATGTTTGATTTAATTGAAATAAAAAGGATGCCTCATTGGTGGTGCAGAGATGTCTAATTTATTTAGTCACTATCTGGCCCTTGCTGCGTCGGGTCATTATCTTGGACTAGCAGCAGCGCCTTTGGTTCTTTCTCTTCCAGAATAAAAGAGGAGTAAATAATTCTAACTTTGTGATCCTCCCTACATGTAAGCGAGCTTTTGGTTGTAATGAAACCCAAGACACTGTTTCCACCTGATGCTTTGATAAAAAGACAGACCTGCTGCGTGTGTTTTACTGGTAATTATATCTTCTGGTGTGTTTATTTGCAGACTGTGGCTCTGGGGCGTCGGGCTCGGGCGCAGAGAGCTGTGAACAGGAGCGCTGTGCTGCGTTTGACGGCGTTTGGGACGAAGACGTGGAGGGCGGACCTTGTTTTTGTGAATTCAGCTGTGAAAGTGTGCCTCAAAACCTGGTAAGGCATCCCCCCAAAAAAATAATTTTGCCCTCATTCATAAAACACATCTTATTTCTACTAAAGTTTTATCTTAAATGGTATTTATCAGTGCAACAGACACAGGGGTGGCTTTTCTTGGTGTAAATTTGACTCACTGATTTGATACGAGGTTAAAAAAGAGGCTTCACATTTACTCCTGTTGATGACTTTCTCACTAACACGCTCCATGAATAATTTATGAATCCTGTGTAGCTGGTTTTGACACAGAAGTGCAAAAAGGAAAACAAAATGAGAAGCAGAATCATTGGAAATGTAGTTATTTTGTTTGTTTAATTAAACATTTGGTAGATTTTTGATGCCAAACCTCAGAATGTCCAGTTTGCTTTTTGCTTATTGATACAATTGATGAGAATAACACCTTAACATTTTAAAGGCACACTAAGTAACTTCTCATATTTTAAAATCTTTTTCTTGAGCCAGTATGTGCTAATATGACCCTTTACAGGATAATGAAAAGTCATTCAGCCCCATCTGCTGCTTGTGTCCAGAAAACCGCAATTGCAACTTCAGAGCTTTCGGTCTGATGCCCTGAAGTCTCACAAAGTCACGTATCTCGTGAGAAGCAATAACGCTTTACCGCAATCCATGTTTCCACCTCAGAACCTGCTCAGGACAGACGAGCTGAAGACACAGACATCATAGATATGAGATCTATTGTATCGTGTTCATCATGGCAAAGTATTCGCTGGGTATTTGCTTCTGTGGTCAGCGAAGGGGAGGGGGAACACTTCATTTTTACAACAGTGATTTAAAATGGACACTAGGGGGTGCTAAAACATGCTAAAACTGCCTAGTGTGCCTTTAAATATGATGTGAGTAAGTAGTAAGTAAGTTTATTTATAGAGCACCTTTCACAGACATAAAGCACAAAGTGCTTCACAAAAAACAGAATTAAACATGATTAAAAGACAAAGAACCAAAAGCATCAAGATAAAATAAAAGACTATTAAAAGAAATGAAAATAGTAAAGGACAGATTTAAAATTCATAGACAAAATAAAAGATTATAAAAACAAATTAAATTAATAAAACAAATTAAAAATATCACACATAATGATCGAAGTACAAATAGAAATGGGAATCACCTTTGCTCTCTGAGCTTTGCAGCATTGATTAATTGACCAAAACCTTTTGTATTTTTCTAGATTTTTTAGGTTTGAAATAAAGTATTTAGTGAGCAGTTCAGTGTAAGAAAAATGTATCTTTTCTCTAATTCAGAGTTGACTAAATCCTGTTTCATCTTTATCTTCTTCAGTCGTAAACCCATTTTATCTCAGTAATAGTTTGCTATAAACTGCAGATTATATTTATAAGTAATATATTTGATCTGAATTCTGAATAAAATTTTATAACAAGCTAAAATAAAAAGGACAAAGTAAAATGGAAAAAAAACCTCAGAACTCATCTCACACCAATTTATTTCTGAGGCCTACCAGAGAAAATCAATGTCTAACATTTCAGATATAATAAGAAAAAAAAAATGCAAACAGAAAAACACAATCAGGTCTTTTAATTTGTGGATTTGGCTCAGATAGCAGCTTACCTCCTTTTGTTTGGTTGTCATTCGGTTAACACCAGCTGAACACAACCTATAACATTTCCTTTCACTGCTCTTTACATGTTGGATGAACCTTCACATGCTGTCAGTCTCATCCTGTTTGTGTTTTCCTTTGTAGGTTTGCGGCTCAGACGGAAAAACCTACGAGAATGAGTGTGCTCTAAAGCATGCCAGATGTTTGATTAAAAAACACTTGATGGTTCAAAACCTGGGACCCTGTGAAGGTCGGTACATTTCACCACTCAGACTTAATGTGATTAGAGTGAGCAGCTGCACCTTCATCAGGACACATCCTCACTGGCATCCCATTTTTCCACCCATTTCCATCCATCGATGGGGTCACGAGTTTACCTTCTTGAAATTTAATTCACATTCTGTGTTTTTCTCTTCAGCGTGGCTAACAGCTAAGTAAATGTTTGTCTTTGTGATTTGCTCAAGAAAAATGGACTAAACACAGTTTTTGAACCGTTCCTTTGAGGCCTGATAGCGTGTAGTTAAAATCTTTCTCACATGCACATGTATGGACCGAGCTGATTGCAATAATGAGTCCTTTTCTATCCTGAAAATCCAACAATTTGAGCCATTAAACTCGCGTTAGTCTTTTAGCCCTAAGGATGCCACTTTTCTGCACTTAGATTATTATAAACACCCTCTCTTTGCATGCAATGAATGGCATTTAGCAGCCAGACTGATTGTTAGATCAGTGGCTAAGTAGCAAAGGTTAACCGACTTCCTCACTATGGTTATGCTAAATGAAAAGCTTTTGCCAGTAAAGGCCGGAGAGCAGAGCAAACGGCACTTAAGGGATTTTGTGTGATCATTTCAGCCTGTTTGATTCCCCCTGGGTCCAAAAGCGAGGAGGACGGAGGGAGTTTAGGAGAGCGAGAAGAAGGGAGTGTTTTCACACACATCCCTGCAGATTCTTCTTCTTCCTAAGCTGGCCTCCTTGGGCACTGACTGTCACGCTTCTCTACCCTCCGTGGATAATCAATCCTTTTTTTGAAGAGCCCTCTATGGGTACGAGACCTCTGGGCTCTCCCCTTCTATTGGCTAATGGAAAGACTCAGATCGTTGGGATTTTCACTGCCCTCTACACTAGTTATGTGTAAAGGAAACGTCTTTTTGACCTTAAATTAAAAAACTTAAATTAATTGATTATTTTTTTTGTCTTGCCATCAATCACACACTCATTTGTGAAGTTCACTGCTACCTTCCAACTCAAATCTGGATCGAGCATTTAATAAAAATAAAAAAAATAAAAATAAAACATCTTTATTGGTTTAGTGGAGAGACAAATATGTGCAGGAATGCCGAAGTCTATTGTTGCAAAGGAATAGAAATATGAAGGTAATATTGCGCGTCACAGTGAGCTGCATCGTGCCAGACAATATCTACTGAAGGGGAAAAACCCTCCAAGGGTGGAAGAACATATGAAATTAAAAGTTCTCCTTGTCCTAATAGGCTCAGTACAGATAGCTGAATGCAGCGTTGGAAAGTGGCAAGTTAAATGAACTGTGTCCAAAGCCCATCTCTGGAGTGGGAAAGCGCTGGAAAAAGAGCGAGCCGAGTCATCACCATTAGGCTGAGGCTCATATCCACGCCAGTAACAGTGTGATTTATGGCCTCTGTATCTCCAGCCTCCAAACTCCAAATTAGCAACATAAGAAAGGGAGATTGGGTGGAGGACTATAGAGAGAAAGAGGGAAGGGGGAAAAAAGAGGAAAAGATTTCTCTCTTTTATCTACAACTTTACTTTTCTCCCAAAAAGCTTGGAGAAAATTGGAACGATGAGCTCTCCGCCTTGGCCATTAAACAAACGCGTTCTTGCTCCCATTGTGAGTTTGTTGTTTCCGTCCGGGTTCTGGAGAAGCGCCAGCTGTAGGAACACATTTGTTTTTATGCTGTTGAATGTAGCTCTGCCACACTCGCTTGGCGGCTGGTGCATCTTTAGACAAAAAAAAAATAAAAATAAAAGCTTTCCACACATTGCATGCAGGCAGGAACTGCTCGACACATTCCTTCACATAATGCTTTTTTCCCCTTTTTTTGTCAGCAGAAGTTTATAGGAAGGCAGCGCAATTCTATAATGTTAGACAAGAACAAATGAAGAGAACATGCCTTCTAGTAGGTGGTAAATGTCAGCTGCTGCACATTCTCAAGAAATGCCATTGTTTGTTTTCACTGGAGGTAATAGCATCATTTTCCCCCTGATTTTGAGCCATTGTGGGGGAAGTAGCAAATAGAATTGTTATCTTGAATCCGGCTGCCAGCCTCTCCACCTCTGCCCCTCGAGCCAATCTTATTGTTGGCAAAAAGTTCCACGTTGCTCAGAGATTGTGTTGTCTAATCCCCACTGCATACCCAGACCCCACCCTCTAGTAATCACTCAAATGTTCTCCTTTCTCTCCTCTTTGTGCCATCTTCTATCTCCCCTCCCTTTTCATTCCTACCTCATCAGCGAGTCCAGTTGTAGCTCCGACTGAGCTGACATCAGTTCAGCACTGCATTCTGTCTGTGTACGGCTGCTGCTCTGACAACGTGACCGCCGCTTTAGGAGTCGAATGGGCCGGATGTCCCAGTGAGTTTGGCTTTTTTGACCCCTTTGCAAACAGTTTGTCCCGAATTTGTTCTATGCACTCAAAAAAAAAACATAGATACTATCAGGCTGCCACAGCATATTATTATCCTCAGCCTTGCAGTGATTGTAACCAAAGTTGCAGAGCTGCAAATGTTTCATCCTAATCCAAGGAATAATTATGATAATGCTGCACTTTATCAAAAGAAAAATCTCTTCATCTGATGATTTTAGCTAATGATAATGCACAGATGGAGGAAAATGTTGCATCAAACTGTAAGCCTGGGGACCTTGTAGAGATAGAGAAACTGAAGATTTAGAAATAAGGATAAACATAGATTGTTCAAATGGAAAACCTCACCTAGGCACCCGTAATCCTTATTTGTGGATTAGAGCTCACAACGCATTTGAGCTTTGAATAAATCTTCCAATACAAACTTACATTCTAGTAAGCCATATTGTTGTGTGATGAGGTGCATGACAGATGAGTCTCAGAGTAGCGTCGATATAACATCCATGTTGCTGTTGCAGGTGTCTGTCAGTGTAATATCCACGGCTCATATAAGGGTACCTGTGACCCGACCACCGGGCAGTGCTCCTGTAAGCCGGGTGTCGGGGGACAGAAGTGTGACCGCTGCGAGCCGGGCTTCTGGAACTTCCGCGCCATCGTGACAGAAAACATGAGTGGCTGCACACGTAAGGAGTTTACAATGTTATATGCTCATTATTTTTATGCAGCATCTTTTCACACAGACTGTTTAAATACAGAAAATACTTTTTTCTCCCATTTTTTTAAAAGCCAAACGGTGAACTTCATTCATTCTTGTGATTGATTTAACCCGTAGACCTGTGGACAGTTTTCATTATTTGAGAAAATCATTAGTTTGGAGTAAATGAAATAAACTAAGATCAAATGAAATTCCTTGTTAAATGTTTAAATTAATCTCTTTGACAAAAAGTACATTTCTACTCGATGCATTGGATGAAACAAGCAAAACAAAGGAGCAGATATCTGTAAATCCTTGGTAAACAGAACAAACTGTCTGCATGGCTTGAGACATCCTAAAGTAAGTGAGAAAATAGATTTCTTCAGATAACAACCATTGTGGAAGGATACTTTTCTCCCTCAATTCATCACAGCACCTCTGTACAAATCCTCCAAGGTTTTATATTGATCAAATTAGCCTCATGAATCACCGTAGACAAAGAAGGTAATTTGTTAGGAACATTTTTGTAGATTTTCTTTCAGTGTCTCTTTGTCCTGTCAAAACAGCATTGAATGAGCTGTCCTCATTAGTATTCAGGTAAAGCATGGGGTCAGGACCCCTTGTTTGTCTTGGTGTAATGCAATATGCTGACCAGCTTGCATCCTGCCGCTAAGGTATCGCAGAACATACGCTTCCAAAGCCAGAGAGCAGTTTCAGTCAGCTACAGGAAGCCTGCAGGTGTCTCACCCGTGGCCTGACCTTAACAAGGTTTACCCAAAGCAAGCAGGCAGCACACAGAACACCAATTCCACTTTCAGCAGGAGAGGAGTAAAAAAAACAAACCACATCATTGATTCTAGGAACATGATGGGCTTGATGTCCTTCCTTGAGGTTGTTTTTTTAAGTTTTGGTTACATACTCGTTTTCCTCCCCCTGTGGCCCCTGAGGCTAGTTGAACTGTTCCCAACCCCTCACTTTGAGACAAAGATGTATCTTCAGAAAGGTGCACAGGCTAAAGGTGCTTCAAACACACTTTGCTCAACTCAAGCCCAACTATTCGTCTTCCTGTCACTGTCTCTAATTGACCGAATTTTTTTGAATCATCACGTCTTTTCTCTGCTCCTTTCATTGCAGCATGCAGCTGCGATCCCATGGGTTCGGTCCGGGATGATTGCGAGCAGATGTCGGGCCTGTGCTCCTGCAAGACGGGAGTGAAGGGCTTGAAGTGCAACGTGTGCCCAGATGGAAGCAAGATGGGCATGAATGGCTGCGACAACGGTAATAAGCGAGAGTCTCAAGGCCGTCTGCGGAGCTTTAATGAACACAGACACACATGTTTCTCCATCCTCCCTGCTCCCCTCTATCACGCTTAAGAGGTTTTCTTTCACTTATCTGATTAGTGGATAAGCCTTCTCGCAGCAAGCCATTCCTCAGCCTCCTCTTCACATCCATCAGGTTTATTGATAAAGAAGGAAGTGGCTGCGAGATAGCTAATCAATAGTGATTAGGAAAATAGTCAAGTGTACAAAAGAGCTGTTTGTGATGCAATGCCCATTGATATTTTCATTCCTCTGCATCATACTGTAGTGTATATTGGGTAATTTACTGTACCTACATCTATATGTTTAGATCTGTGTGTAAGCACTATTGATTGCTTTTGATTAATAATGTACACCGCCCCAGTGATTGCACAAACTCAAAAACCAGTTGAAGGAAAAGTTAGTTCCTGCTGTGGGGGCTTGCAGCTCCTTGATTAAGATTCACCATCTGACATCGACTGGAAGTCAAATGCTTAATGATGCCGGCAGTCCCGGCACAGTAGTGAGGCACTCCGCCACACACACAGCTAGATGAAAAGACATTCTCAGAGGGTGCAGCATGTAAAAGCAGACACTAAGTGGTGGGTGTACTTTGAGCCTCTGTGATGCTGCAACAATCGCACAGTTGCAACCTGATGACATGGCTGCAACCGCTTCAACAAAAAGGCTTTAGCCATTGGTGTAAAAGTACAACCAAAGGATCCAGAATGTAGACTTTAACTTAACCAAATAAATCATTTAGTTTTGCTGCAAACTGCTGTAAAAGTTGCTGTGCTTCATGAAACTTCTAGAAATAGTAAAAGAACATTTATTTACATAAACACTTAATCCAGTAAGGACTGTGGGGAGCTGGTGTCCATCTCCAGCAGTCATGGGGCAAGAGGCAGTGGACACCCTGGACAGGAAGTCAGTCCATCACAGAGACAGATGAGACATAGAACTCTCACTTACACCTAGGGACAGTTTAGAGTCACCAATGGGGTTTATGCACGGTCACTTCCTGGTTGCGATAGAGGCTGCCGCTCCCTTCCGGTTCAACGCTGTTCCCACACAAACTGGACAAAATGGATTTTTTTACCCGTTTTCTTCAAGACCTGCCGCGCATCACGGTAAACGATGTCCACCGGATTTTTGAAAAACACACAGAGACGTCTGTGAGCAAGCGGGTGAAGGACTTTAAGCTGTATATAACCAGCTTTATTCATGAAATTGAAGGTAAGCTAACAGCGTTAGCTCGTAGCTTCCATCATCAAAAAACAGTGAAACAAATCTATATAGCCGTGATCGTGGGCTCCAACTGCTTCCCAACTTTCAACTTTCTCTGGTCTAGCTGTACGTTATCAAACACCAAGTCTTCATTCACCAAAAGAATAGTTGTTCCAGTGAAATAACACACGAACGGCGCCACGCCTCCTCCATTAGCCTCGTCCACTCGGCTCTTTGACTACTGTGCTGCAAAGTGTGGACTGCAGACACGGTGTGGTTAGAAATGATCACGTTTTCTCTTCTTAAGTTCACAATCCTTCCTTTTTGTAGTTATTTATTCAGTGGAAATGTGTGGAAACGGACTGATGAATTCTATTCAGCTGATGCGGTACACAACGGAACACAGCAGTGTTCAGCTGTCGAGGCTTCCCGTCCGCTGATACTTATATGATGGCTTCATTTCTTAGTGCTATAATATATATATCATACTGTACTATACTATACTATTACTCGTTTTGATTATAAACAATATCTTTAGCTGGAAATGCACTCTAACTCTGGAAATCTTCACGTTTCAAATGGAACCGGAAATGGTCCCGCGAGGTAATTTTAAACCGGAAGTTCTACTAAGTACTCTGTGCATAAAGCCTATTAACCTCACATGCTTATTTTTAGCATTTTGGAGGAAACCAGGGTAGCTAGCCTAGAGGAAACCCACACATGCATGAGGAGAACATTTAAACTCCACACAGAAAGGCTGCAGTAAAGAGTGAACCCACAACATCCCTGCTGCACGGTAACAGTGCTACCATTTGCACCAACAAGCAGCCATACCTCTGACCCTAAACAGGCCTGCAAACAACTGTCCCTCAGAATTCTTCAAATACGGTATCTAAAATATGCCCGTACTTCCGACTTTGTCTTCTTTGAGGGCTGACAGATGCCCACCGCGCTGTTTTCTCCTCTTTCTGCCATCATTTTAGCTTTAGCTTTAAGAAAGTTTCGATTGTAAACACTACAAAGTGCGCATGTGCGGAAGCTTCAGCAGATGGGACGGTGGCTGAATTGGGTCGCCTCGCCTAAACTGCGAATTCGGTTTACCCACCGAGATAATATAGTTTTTTTTAAACATGATGGTAATTATTATTGTCAACATTTTTACTGGGGTTTACCGCTACACCGGTAACCGTGACATCCCCACATACATGTTTGAAAACTCTCCAATGTGGCTGAATTGAAACAATTCTGTAAAAAAGAGTGAGACAAAACTCCTCCACATTGAGGCGAGTTATCACAAACACTTGATTATAGTTGGTAAAGTTAGGGGGGGAAAACTTTTTCACATGCTCAGAGTACTCAGGTTATCTTTGCCTGATACTGAAATTGTTTACTTATCTGAAACATTTAAGTGCGATGAATCAGCAAAACAGAAGAAATCTGTAAGAGGGCAAATACCTTTTGGTAATACTGTATGCTGAGAAATTCCCACCAGGCTTTAGCCCTGAATGCACTAGAAGTGCTACATTTAGCTGCTGATGGTGACATTTATTCTAATACATGACTCTTGAATTCTATGTAAGTAAGTGTGTCGTGCAGAATTAATATAAGTTTTATTAAAACAAAGTTACATGAACTGCTTTGAAGTTTTTAGATTGGAGCAGTGATGCACTTTTTTAGATTTTATAAAAGGCAAAACCTTTACTAACCTGATAAAAACTTTAAATAGTTTATTCGGTGTGTGCAAGTATTGTTTGAATTTAAAAAGTAGTTTTATGCATTTTTTATGATCTGATGATGAGTCAGGAGTGAATATGAACCCAAACCCTTTTCATCCACAGGACCTGAAGCCCCAAAATCATGTAAAGGATTGGTTTGCAGTTTTGGAGCAACTTGCATTGAGGTGAACGGCCAAGCCCACTGTGAGTGCCCGCCTACGGACTGCGATTTGAAAAATAAAACTAAGGTGGGTTTTAAAGTTCGCAGAAACAGTTTGACCTAGAAGTTTTGTAGTTTTTAAACAGATGTACCTTATTTGAGTAGCCTGTGGGGAGCTAACATGTGTTACCGTCTCGCGTCCCTCCATCTCTGTCACCGTGGAGCAGGTGTGCGGTTCGGATGGGGTGACCTACGCCGACCAGTGCCAGCTGAGGACCATAGCCTGTAGGCAGGACAAGGACATTACAGTGCAACACTTTGGACAGTGCACAGGTGAGCCTCGTTGATACCTTCATACATCACTCAGTGAATAGTTGGGTAACTGTCGTCAGTCCCTGGTCAAAAGATAATGAGCAGAGCTGTTGGCATCCTGCTGTTTTTCTACCTATTTATCTTTCTGTCTCAGGAAGGTAAAAAAAGACTTAATCATGAATTCAAACTTAGAATAAGTTCCCACATGTAATCGAAGTCTTAGCTTTTGCCTAAATGTTGAAAAACACATATAATAAAAGCTGCATGCAAAATAATTATACTTTACTTAGTTATGAAAAAGAAATGTGTCAGAATGGAGGGCAGTAGTGTCTTAACATTTAAAGGATAATATTCTAATATGTGTGGGTTTTATTTGGACATTTAGAGTTTGAGATACAGCAATGACAGTTCCTCCCTGCTTATTTACCCCTCTGTTGGGATTTGGCACCGTCTTTAAACCCTCCCAGTGGGGAATGTGTCAGTCCCTCTGCAGCTCTCTCCTGCCAGGATCACAATGTTGTTGGAACATGGCTGCATATGTAAAGAGCGTGTGTGCAGGGAAAAGGTACAGCTCTTATTCCTTGGTCCAGATGCTGATGGACGTTGTTTGGATCGGTATAATGGGTGCTTGGCCACATGCCAAGGCCACAGCTCTCATACGGAGGGAAGTTGTTGTGCTGACTGCCAGCTTGCATCACAACAGGATTCTAGAAAAGATGCTGGCGAGCGGCGAGGGGAAGAGGAGTGCCAGCTGTGTGGTTGTGGTCATGAGCGACTGCCAGGTGGCTAACATTTTGTGGGTGGAATAATGTTCATTCACCTTATCACATACTGGACAAAGATCAAGTGACCAAAAACTGAGATGTGTCCTTTTTATCCATATACAAGTGACACAAAATAGGACATGTCCGCTGGAGGTCAGGCTGCCAACGGGACCTCGGATAAGTTGCTGTTTTGGTTTCATAGATTAAAAAAAATAGAAATATGTTCATCGAGAGACAGACATGGCTTTGATAAGTCCCAGAACATCTGGTAATTACACATTCAGTGCCGTGGGTGGGTTACAAGCAAAAGAAGCCAAAATCCAGTCTGGTTTCAGATCTCTCTGTTGCCTGGCAATAAAGATGTGGGTTGTGTATAATCTCTCACCTAGCATTGCTGCACACGGAAGGCACGAAGACGCCTTCCAGCGGACTTTTTCTCTATCAACCCCTCAGGAGATGAACAGTCAGGCGAGCGCTCGGGCTCACCGGCAGCCACAACAGATTTTTTAATTTCTTCTCCCGGATGCGGTCGCACCACGGGCTGCCACTGCTGTCAGCTCGGGGGTTAGATCTCAAGCTCATTTCACGTGTGGCTGGGTGCGAATTAGCATTTGCTCTGCCTCCACCCCTCGCCACGCCACAGCTTTGCCTGCTTTCCCACCCGCTGTTTACACGCACAGCTTCCAGACGCCCGGCCTCGGCGCTGTGGCATGCTAATGCTCAACAAGCTGCTTTGTGGTTTAACAGCAGAGCTATGCCAAAGACCCATTTCTATGAGTGAATAGTGATATAGTTCCACATTATTGACTTGTTGCAACTTTTAATTGATGTGACTACTACATAGCTTTACAATGAGTAATAAAAGCAGAGTGCGGGATCTAGTTCTTAGCTCTGTTTCTTCAAAAGATAAAGACCTAACCGATAAGTTTTACAAAAATTAATAAGCTTGTGTGTCCAGCACCAGAGGGTTATTTGTACTGAATGCTGTTACTGGAAGAACATGTCCACTGGGCTGGCAGTGACACGCCTCTCCCATATGGCGCCATCACCTGTAGGTCTGTGGCAAATTGGCAACGATTGTCGGCATATGTCACATGCAGCCCACTGCTTGTGTTAGTCAGGGCTCTGTTGCCTCCTTTTTATGTTGTGAGATTTTCTCTGATTGTTCAAGACACCTATTTCATTTTTGCCTTGACATTTTTTTTTTCCTGCTTAACCTTTTAATTTAGAAAGTTTGTTCCCTGTCATTTCTTTTTGTTTCCTCCGTGGGTTCTCTTGTCTTTTCCCTCGTTGCTTGCATCAAGCAACCTCCTCCTCCTCACAGAGGGTGGCTGACATCACAAACAATCTTAATAACCACCTTTCAACCAAAACCACATGGCTGAGTCAGGCTGAGAAGACAATAATTTTGTCTTGCCCCTCCTTACCCTCTAACACTACTGTCAGTTGTTCTTCTAAGAGGAAATAAATGTTTAAAAAAATGAAATGAACTGTTAAATCTGATTAAGAGGAGCATCAGCTGAGAAGACTGTGTTGGGAGTCCGTCTCTGCTCTTTCAAACGTGTGTTTTTCATTTCTTATCCCGTGTCACAGCGCTAGCTTTTCCAGATATGCACATGCAGCCCAATCACACTTTCCAGAGAGCGAGCTTCTTGACGCTCAGCTTAGCACCTGAATGACAGGTGTGGCCAAGAGGAAAGGCAATCCACGCCATCATTCCTGGTGATAGCATCGCTGCTCTTTGAACTCCAGCAAACATCTCTTCATACACAAAAATATGACAAGCTTAAGGTGTCTCTGAGGCATTCTCCTGTCTCTGTAGGTATCGCATTTCACACCTCGATAAATAATTGCTGATAAAGTCAGTGATTATAGCGATGTAATTAAGTCTTAGTCTTACTGTGGTGTTTGGCGAATCCTAATGAGGTGTAAATTTATGGTGTTTGTTGGGGGGTTTTTTTCCGTCTACATTTTTATATCACCCTCTCAGTAAGACACGTCTATTCTCGTGGGATGTAATGAAGAAAAGGAAAACAACAATGTTGTCACTCCTTTGCGCGGCTGAATCTGAAGCACTCACTTAGCGTCTCTCTGCCAGCTCGCTCGTTGCCCTCAAGAGTTTTTGTCCTATTTATTGTTCTTTCATAGCAGACAGTTTGTCCTTTTGCACCAAAGCTTTTTGCATTGGTAATGATGGTCTCTTTACACAGAGGCTCTTCTCTTTTTCTCATTTGGAGTCCTCTTTTTTTTTGAGTTGTCAGTGTGTTTGCTTGTGTGCATCTGTTGACAGCAGTGCGTTTGTGGTGGCGTTGACGGATGCTCGCACTCTTTGCAAGTAGAAGCCTGCCATCTTTGAAGCAAGAGCAATGCTGGCTTTTTTTTCTTCTTTTTGCCCCATTTCTATCAATCATTCATCACCGGAGGCACTGGCTTTTGGTGATTAAAGCTTTGCTACTGCAGGGCAACATTTGAATATGGATATGTAATTTGTAGTCATGAGCAGCGCTTGCAGTACACTTAAAAACGTGCATATCTTCATGCAAATGCCTGCCGTATGTCTATCTAGTGCAGATGCACTTTATGCATGGCATAGACGCTAACAGGAGGAAAAGAATTCGTCTGCAGGTGGGAAACTCTGGCATATCTCATAATCATTCTGATTTGTGAGTAAAAATCCTGACATCTCATGCATTTTGGGGGTTTTAATCAGAACTTTCTTTATGTTGTTATATTTTCTTTCTAATGTAATTTCATAATGATTTTGTTGATCATCAGGGAGATTAGTTAGACGATTTAGAAGGTAATTATAATCTATGGTTTTGGACCATCTGGTAGCAGCAATATCAAACATTTCCATCTTTGCTCAGTCATTCATCCATTCCTTGCTTCCTCCCCTTCCCTCCACCAGAATCCATCTCTGACCTGGCAGACCGACCCACCCCCAACCCTCCCACCACCACCCCCAGCTCAGCCGTCGAAACCGCCATCACCACCACCTCCTCTTTCCTCCCCAACATGGTGTGGGCCATCCCGCCTCCAATGACAGCCGAACTGGAGATCATCGAGCAGCCTCAGACCACCACCGCCTTTTCCACCTCCACTCACAACCGTGTACAAGCCAAACACCGCCTCTTCACCCACACCCAGCATCAGGCGCCGCATCCCACTGCCGCTGCCAGCAACACCTCCCCCTCTCGCAGCAGTCCCTCACCCGCCGCCTCTGCCTTACCCCCGGCCTCTTTTGAGGGCTCAGGCAGCGGGGAGCCAAGCGGCGATGACCAGGCTGACGAAGAAGATGATGGGCGGGAAGAGGCCGGTAGTGCCACTCCATCAGAGGCCAGTGGGGGAGACGAGACTGTTGGTAAATCACTGCTCTTTCACTTCATTATCCATAACACTTGGGTAACCTAAGGGTAAGATGGGAGAGTATTTTTATTTCTTTATTTTTTCTTTAAAGAAGTGATTGTAGAAATTCAGAGTCAAGCCTTGACTGACATCATAACATATTCATGCCATCATCAGTTAATTAAAAACTAAAAATAGAAATCAGGTTTCTATAATTGTATGCAAATTGATTTCGAGGAGACAAACGACAAAGCCAGACAGGCAGGAATGAAAAATCTTTGTAGAGCGATGCCGTTAGTGTCATTTCCACTTGCAAGAGATGTATATCTCAATTTCAGACAGAAAGGAATGTATTTGCATGGTTCACTGTTGCTACATCACCCATGCTTTTTTTCCTCCCATTGCACCAGCAGCTCACAAAACAAACCCAGGCTCTGTAAAATATACTCTCTGCAGGCCAGATAGATGAAACCGCTGGCCTGAAACTGGAGATCTCCGGAGCCTGACTTGACAGGCCGATGTGACTGGGAGGTTGAGGTGTGTGTAGACAGCCCACCTTGTCACATGACTGGTCTTAGATCCTTGCTGACTGTAACTCTGGTTCCTGTGTCCCTTCCTCAACAACAAGGATGGCTGAGGCTTTCCAATTAGAGCTTCTCTCTTTTTTTTGGTTATTTTTCCTGATGTTGCACTCCATCCATCCATCCATACACAATGCCTGACAGCTCGCAGTGACAGGATGAAACAATCCAGAGTGTTCTTCCTCAGCTCCTCCTCCTCCTCCTCCTCTCCTGCTTGGTTCTTCTCTACAAGTTTTAGATTTATTCTCTTGTCAGATGCTGACCAGAGGACTCAGTGACGTGGAGAGCATGTTGTCACTCTCCAAAAGAGACCCCGTGTCTTGTAGCTGTGTGTGTTTGATGGTGTGTGTTTGTGTGTGTGTGTGTGTGTGTGTGTGTGTGTGTGTGTGTGTGTGTGTGTGTGTGTGTGTGTGTGTGTGTGTGTGTGTGTGTGTGTGTGTGTGTGTGTGTGTGTGTGTGTGTGTGTGTGTGTGATCAAGTGCCTGGTTATTTTTTCATTCTGTGTGCACACTGAATCAGTAACAAACATGACTTTTGTGTAAAAACTTGAGCAGAATAGAAGATTTTTTTACAAATTTCAGCTCGTGCTTTTGTGCGGATGTATGTGCATGTGTGCTGGTCCCCTTTTTCCTTGTGTTGCTTAGTTTGTCCAATTCAGATTGCTCACATCACTCTGTCTGAGACTGTAACTGTTAGAAGGTCAGAAGTGTAAATTCACACTTGTTTTGTCTCTGTGCTCCTTTGAAATCTGCACTTATCTGTGTTCGTGCAAGCGTATGTATTTGACAGGCCTCATGGCTCCCACTGGAGTCCGTCAGAGCGCCCTTGCTGTTGTGCACTGCACAGGTTTTCCCCTCTTCTGTCCAACATCTGTAAATCTGCAGACCACACATCAACATATGCCCCGTAAACCCCCTTCCTCCTCCTCCTCCTCCCTCATCCCTTGACCGTGAGACCTTGAGCAGGACGTCCCTGGCCTCTGACATTTTTATGACTTGTTTAGCTGCGAGCTCTTTGCCTCTGCGATTATTTCTAATCTCTGTGCGACTATAAACTGCACCGCTTCGACAAAGACAGCCCCCTCTACCAACAGCATCATTAAGAGAGGACGGCAGCTCGCGGCTGTTGCAAACTCTCAGAGAGAGAAAACTCAGACACTTTTATGTTTTTTGTGTCTCAAGATTGCCAGATATACAGTGATAGTAACACAAACACGACTGTATTTTTTTCTTTCCCGGGACGCCTTCAGGGTAACAGCCAACCAGTCAGCAGTTATCACACTCCCCTATCATTTAAAGCGCTCTGTGTGTGACATGACTGGCAACAGTGCCCATTAAGTGTTCTCTGCCTGACAAAATGAGTTCCAGCTGTAAAAATCAGTGCCCATGAAAATGCCATATAATCACCCCTGACAGATGCCTCTATTAGCATTCAGTCACTGGTCAGCAGACCCAGATCACACAAACACCTGTAGAAAAACGAGCAAATTTAGAAAGAACTATGACAAATTGCAGGTTTTCACCTTAGAAATTATAAAAATAAATGTGTCAGAAAAGTTGGGTTTTGAAGATGAGAGTTATATTTTATCATCATAAACTGTGTATTACCTACAGGTTCTACAGTGGCAAGTACCACTGCACCCACAGCTGAGGACAGGTCACCCTGTGATAACACAGAGTTTGGCTGCTGTCCCGATGGCAAGACACCATCCAGCACCCCAGAGGGCGCCAACTGTCCCCGTGAGTTAACGTCTCCTTCAGAAGCACTATTTCACAACCCTCCTACTTTACTCATTTTGCAGCGTTTTCCACTTTGTTTTTCTTTAGTCGTTTGATATAATCTGCTACAACACTTGTAAGTGGCTAATATTTGAAATTGTAGATAACTACGTTTAACAAATGCATTTCTATAGATATTTCTGACATTTCTTGGAAAATTATGTAGGAGATGATCCAACATGTAGTTCACTAGGAGGGACTATGTCACAACAAGGTGAGTTTACAGGCCTATTCAGAGTTAACAAAACATAATAATAAAGAATTTAGTTTATAAAATGTAACTATTTGTTGGCTAATGTTATTATAACTATATAATTCTCATTTACTTTATCGTGTAATTACATAGCAATATATCCATAATAAAAAATAAATAAAATGGGCACTTTCCACATGTAGATGATCCAGCAGAGGGCTGAAGACGTGTAGAATTGAAAATGGCAGGTTTTTGAGGATATTTGCTAATACTCCACTTGGCTGCTTTGAGCCCATTATTAGTTTGAGGCCAATTTTCAACAATAGTCAACCGGGGATGTGAGACTTATTGGATCTGAAGGTTGAGTGTCATCTAGGGAGCCTAATGGTTGGAGGCTGGATAGAAGGAGGCTCGGGCTGAGGGTACCGTCTCAGTCAGTGAACATCCTAGCCAGCTTAGGACCACCTCAGATGGATACACGGGTGTCGGTGAGGATGAAAGTGATCAGAAGGTATGAAGTGTTGGGTGTGACTGAAATGGGAGGTGGAGACCTGGATTAAGATTGGACCTGCTCAGATCTTCACTGAAAAACTGAATAAAAGTTATGGAAATGGATGGGGAGGAAAAGAGGGATGATAAAAGGGTAGGGATGAAGGATGAGAGGAAGTAAGACGGTTGAGGGAACGAGGCAAACTGTGCCATACGATTAGAGGCTCCTAATCCAAAATATGAACTTTATAAATGTTTACCAGCTTTAAGGAGATGATCACAGCAGCTAGATTTACCTGTTGCTGTTGGTTTTGTGTTTGGGTAATTACTGCCACAGCCAGCAGGGGGAGCCAATAACCAACTGTGTCCTTATGTTTTATTTTTCAGTCTTTTTCTAATCCCTTTGTTTTTCTTTGATACTTTAATTCTCACACAGTCTGTGCTACTGCTCCGTTGCTCCCTTCTGAGCTACGCCTCACTCTTTTCTCACCCTCAGACCAGTCAATCTCAATCCAGTCTTGCATCAGTTCATTTCTCTCTGGAGTTGAACGCAAAAAGAGCCAAGAGACTAGCAGAGGTCGACGAGCGCTGTTGTACCAATCAGTGCTTTCTGCCACAGTCACTTCATAAAGATAAAGGGCTTCTTTCTCCCCTTTACTTCTCTAGGCTTTTCTCCCTCCAACTCTCCATCTCAGTTTGTCCCAGTGCTGGTTGTTTGACTGATTGTGAAAAGAGGGATTCTCTCTTGGCTCCCAAGGGAGCTTTAGGCCACGACTTGAAAGAGCTTAGGCCACAAATTAGTGCGAGGAGTTGCGTTTCTGGCGTGTTGAAGGTCCCAAAGCCTTCCAGTAAGCCAGCAGAGTTTACTGCCTCGACATGATCCGAAGACACGAGGCCACCTCTGGCCTTCTGCGTTTATTCCGTCCACAGGATTTACAGCTAAACAGACGCGTTGAGTTGAGGTGAAGTTTTATGACCCCCGGACCTCAAATCTAGCTGATGATGGAAGCAGGTCGCTTTAAGTGAAAGAGAAGCGTTATAACAAATCAGCAAAAGCCGGTAAATATTTATGTCAGCCAACAATGACGGAACACCGGCGATCGATACTTCATTCAGCTCAAGTGTTACCAATAAATTCAAGCAGAACGATTGGTTGATCAATACACTGGATCGTTGTTTTCTTTCCGTCTATTCTGAGACGGTCTCAGCCAATCGTACACTCATTAGAAGTGAAATTCCCGTCCCTCATGCATCGGCTGCCATCTCATTGCACAATCCCGTTTATTGACATCTGCCTGATAGGCTCAGAATAAGAAGTTATTATTCACGATTCCATGTTTTATTGAGACATCGAATGCTGCCATCTTCACACACTCCAGGACTTCTATGGCATGCTTTTTGGTGTGTGTGTGTGTGTGTGTTTTAGAGTTTCACACACAGACCCCAGAGCATGTGATAATAATGGAAACCAGCCTCGGAGATAGTTTTGGTTTTATTTGCCCGAATATTGTAACATTTAAAAATCAATGCAGGTCTCCATGTGTTAACAAGGCTTTTTACGCCCATATAATAGACAATGTCCAGCTAGTACTCATGAAAGAGTTATTACACTCTAAGCTCTACTACTATACAGTAAAACTCTTCCATATGCCGGGGGAACTCTGACAAATCCATTACATTTAACAGTTCACTAGAATCTGATAGCTGAATAGCTCCGTCCCTCCTTTTATCCCACTTTTTTATCTCTCTTCTTACATCCGTTATGGAAGTGGGCTGGAAAATCACCCTCTCTGTTTGTCTTCTTTCCAGATTAAAAGTCCGATATGACTCTCTGTCCCTCTCGTTTTCTTTACCGTCTCTCCGGCAGCCGAACTGCAGCCATTTGCTCCTGTTTTATGGCCACCGTCACGTCTGAATCAATGTGTGCAGCCTGTGAAAGTACAGTAAAGAAAGCGAGGACAGAGGAGGGCGGCGGGAGTGTACGTTACTAGTGTCTGCTGTCCTTTCCACGCAGTTTTAACTAGACTGTGTCAGTCATCGGTCTGGCGACATTAAGGAGACAATTACGACTATCTCTCACGATAATCATACAAGTGCTCTTCCCATTCTCGCTGCCGTTGCTCAGGCAGGGGTAGCAATGATTGATTTGGGCAATTTGTTCTGCTGATTACAAGCGGCATGGAAGCTCGGCGTCAGCGCCTCTCACGCTTCTCTTTACCACACATACACACACAAATGCCTTCAGCGCTCAGCTTTATTTCAAGCCCTCCTCTCACCAGCGGTAGTATGAAGAAACCATATAAAAAGTTGATGTATGTTTGACAACAACCCCCCCCCCCCCCCCCCCCCCCCCCCAAGGTTAGACATGGAGGCTCTCCCTTTATGGAAGAAGGTGGTGCTCAGTGTGCCTGTAGGCGGGTTTGGTGTGTGTGTGTTGTTGTTTTTGTTTGTGTATTTGTTCGTCTGTCTAACATGTTGTCTTTTTACCCAGCCCACCATGACAAAGCCTACTTTTGGGATGAGTCTCGATCTGGTAAAACTGGTCCATTTTTCCTCCACCCTTCCTTCTTCCTTCCTCCTCTCGCATTTCACTTCACCTCTTTCACCACAACAACCTCCACCACCACTACCTTAACCTTGAACGGCCGAATTCCAGCCTGTTCCAAACTCCCCGGGCGATCAGCAACCCACTCACTAACCCCACCTGTCAAATACACACAAACACACAATCCATCACTCACCTGATCCCTAAAAGAGCACCATGTGAAGGCAGTGGGAACTGATTCAGTGATAGAGGAAGAGGGCTTGGGCTACAATCTGGTTTAGGTGTCATGGTTTTTTTTTTCTTGCATTTCCTCTGTGCAGCCACCATGCGATTCTCCGGCACCCTGAACCTTGACCAGGTGGAAGGCCAGGAGATTTTCCACACCCCAGAGATGGACGACCCAAAATCTGAGCTGTTTGGAGAGACAGCCCGCAGCATAGAGGGCGCTGTAAGTGTCAGAAGTTGTATTTGGAATTAAAGAATAACAGTTTTGGCTACATTTATTGCCTTGCTCATGGGAAAAAATCTTGCTGTCTGCTTTGTTTTTGTAGGCTTTCAATATTTAATGGGGTTTATTAGTTTATTTTCAAGTGTTGTTCCTGTGTAAAAGTTATCATTACCAGGTTAGACGACTATAGTTTACTTCCTTCAGAACGGAGAAGCAAAGCCCAGCATGAAATTCTTAAAGTTTCTGATTAAATAACCAATGAGTGCAGAATTGGTGTAAAAAACATTTGGAGAACAACTGCTGCAAGACTTAAACAAAACGTGATCTCGGCTGAGAGTAGACTAGCCATTAGCCTATCAATACTGACAGATGTAAACTTTTTCTCCAATCAGAAGCTGTTCAGGAAGCCATCTGCAACGAGTAAGAGAGTGATTATTTATAACGTTTACACAGGAACATCCCTAAAATAGCAGAAATATCCCTTTGTAAAGTTGAATGTAACATTACATTTTGTTTGTTTTCGTAATAGCTCTGATGGCTGCTTGTGACAGAAAATAATCACACGTTCCAGGATCCCTCAGCTCTCCAGAAGCTCTTCTTTTGAGCTATTTGCTTTAGTCTTTCAGACATGACTCTCAACATAACCATTTCCAGATGCAGCTGACAGATGTTTGTACCCCCCCCCCCCTCCCTAAAAAAACTTTACGCAGAGCAAACATCTGAGTTGCATTTATCAAGTGACACACAGGATGACAGGTTTTAGAATTTGATATAATTCAATGTGCTGTGTTTTCAGCTTGTTTTGCTGCCCTCAAGTGTCCAGCTGACAACTGATTCAAGTGAATATTGTCACTTTGTGGCCACTGGAGGGATTAAAAAAAGCCTTCTTGTGCACGATGTGTTTTTCTCAAAAATGTTCTTGTCAGGAGGGCAAGAGCTTCAGAAACAAGCTCCGGTAGCATCACAACACATTGAAACTCCTCACGGAGAGCCAGGATAATCAAAATCTTTCAGCTCTTTCAGGCAGGTATCACCACACATTTTACCAACCTGACACCTCTGAAGCTGCTGAGTAATATTCTGCCACGCTGAGCCGAAGTCATTTCTCTGGTCTGATGTCTGATAGAAGAAACAACAATAAAAAAAAAAATGCATTTGATCAGAGAACATACATCATCTCCTATGTCTTGTCTGATATTTGACTTTTAATAAAAAAAGGACATATTGGCAATCTGTTCTATCAGGTGATCTGTAGAATAGATTATGGACCTCAATTTAACACCTTTTTTTTATAAACAATTCATTTTTATCACATTCTAACATTTCTGTTAGAGGCTGCCTGTTTCTTGGCAGTGTTTATTTTTATTCTTTGCATTTATTTTTTAGATATGGGCTGATTAATTAAAAGCATTTTTACATATTTTAGTCATCTTGGCATAAAGAAGCACTTAACACGTTACTACTATTGAAAGAGATAAAGACTAACAGATTTCAGTGTTTGTTTGCTAAGCACTTTACAAAATTCAAAAGTAGTTTTTCTTCTGAGATTAATTAAAAATTTTAAGCCGTTTAAAAATGTCCCATTCCTTACTGTGGACGTGAGTCTGGTAAATTTGGAAACCAAACGCAGTTTGAAAGCCAAACCCAGACCAGCTCAGAGCCTGTACAATTATCACAGTTTGGCCTCTGCATCTGACTTTGTCCGCCGCCCGTTCTCTCTGCGGATCTCAGGCCTTTGAACAAATGTCTCTGTTGACAATCCAGGACCTCGCTCCTCTGATAAAATAGGAGCAGTGTGTATGTGTGTCTGTGTACACTGTACACATGTACCAGCTGTTAAATCGGTGTCACTAGCCCCCACTGGGACCTAATCTGCTACCTCACAGCGATTCGTGTGTGCGTGTGTGTGTGTGTGTGTGTGTGTGTGTGTCTGTGTGTGTGAGCGCTCGTTAACGCTCTCAGCCTGTGGGTCTCTTGAAGCCTGGTGTGCCACTTGACAGCAGCTACCCCCCCCCCCCCTTCTCTCTTTCTCTTCATCTTCCAGCACCACCGCTGAGCACATACTATACTTACATAAATAGCCTTAAAACACGTAAACGTACAGTCACAAAGTGGCTTTTTACACAAAAAGAGTCGAGCTGTGGTAGTATTTTTTTTTAACACGGTAATCTGTTTTTATTTTCAGATAAATTAAAACATTTAGGAGAGAGAAGACAGGGCAGACGTGTGTACAGGGGAGAATTTGTGCACCACGACTTTGATCTCTAATCCAGCTTTGGAGGATTTTACTTCCTACTTTACTGCCGTACCTCAGTCCGCAAATCATAGGCGTTCAGTACATGAAGGAATTCATCTTTAACACACTCTAGCTCAACAAAGTAGACTTCATCAGTAGACTCACTGACCAAATCAGCAGCTTTTTACTTTCAGGGTTTTTATTATTATTATTATTTATTTATTTTTTGCATCTGTGCTCACCTCATTTGGAGCAGCCATGACTCAGGAGATTTGAGATGAGCTAATCAAGTTATGCTAAATGTCTTTGGTTAGGATGATGAACCCTAAATTTCCCCTGATGTGTTCATTATGATTTATCAAGTAAAAAGTGTAAATGTGGCTTTTAGCATCAGATTTATTTAGCATTTGTGTCCTGAAAAATAACAAATGATGTCATTTTTGACTAATATATAGACCTTATGAAGAACAAAGTTTTCAAAATATACCTAATTTTGTTCTTGCTTTACTAAAATCTGTAGGGAGTGTGTTTTTAAGCTAGATTTAAGTTAAAAAAAATAGCTTTTACGGTGCTAAGAGCGTTAGCAAGCTAATTAGCTTATTTGGTATTTGTTGCTAAAATGAAAACAATGAAAATATTTGTGAATGTCACATTAAAAAAGATCGAATTATAGTTAAACACTAATTATACCATTGGTTTTACACTTTTAGAGTTAAATGACCTCAGCTAAATATTTTAAAGGCTACCTCAAAATCATTATTAGCTTATAAAATAGCCTAGCTTCTCTGTAGAGTTCTCCAGCCTGTTAAATCACAGACACAGCAAGTCATGGGGAGCAAAACCAATCAGAATGTCAGGATAGCATGACATTTATCTTTGCTGCTCTTGAAAACTTGCTCCTAAAATTAATGTCACCTCAGCCAGCTAAATGTCAGTTTGTGCACTCACACTCATTGGCTTTCTTCTCGTCAAACCAATTTGAGCGGCAGTCTTTCTCCCAGACGAGATAGTGTACAGTTTTGTGGAATTAAATCGTGGAGCTCATTACCTGACTCGTTTATCATCTCCTTGTCTCTGTCCCTTCCCTTCTTCCTTCTCTGCTTCAGCTGAACGAGTTGTTCAGGAAGTCGCCATTACGCAAAGACTTTATGGGAGTTCGCGTCAGTAAACTGGAACCCAGCCGATCCATCCAGGCGCTGGTGGAGGCCCACTTCAAACCAGGTGAGAATACCAGACATACAAAATAAGAGGAAAAAACTCACATAAGCTTTTAGCAATTAAAGTTGGTCCATGAAACTCAGAGAAGTACTTGTGTTATTTAATGTAAGTGAGACTGTCAAAACTGTACAGTTAAAATAGTATGGCATCAATTACAGAAACACAATCTGATGTTATTCTTTAATAGTTTGGAAGGAGTTCTAATATTTTACAGCATTACACAGCTCAGTGTGAGTCACTGAGGTTTGCTCAATCTGAAACTTTAAGGTTTTATGAAGGATCTAAATTTAGCACTAAATTATTTGGCAGCTGTGTCATAACTCTGTGTTTTACTTTCCTTCTGCACCACTCAAAACCAGAACATCCTCCGTTCGCTTTTCGTTTTTTCCTTTCCTTTTTATGAGCAACATTTAGCGTCCTTCACTCCCTTCACGTGGGGCGATGGATGCAGTTACATGGCGCTCCTCCATGGCCTGTAAAACAAACATCTGCGGTGAACATTATGAGAGCGATTCATCTGGAAAAAAAGTCGGACAAACGCTGGTTGGAGGACAAGTGGTCCATGGAGACCCTCCACCTGTCATACACAAGGCTGTTTGATATATTCATTGTACCATTAAAGGAGCTTGAGTCCTGGGTTTGCTTTGGAGTGCCCCTCAGAGGCCTTGTCCTGATTGGTTGCACCTCTTGTTTATTGTAGATACAAGATACACTGTGGAGGACATCGTAAGAGCCCTGCTGAAACAGTTAAAGGCTTCCAAAGAAACCAGCATCTCCGTGAAGAAGCCCGAGGATGAGAATATCCGCTTCACTAATTATGGTAATATAATGTGGGTTTAACAGGAATGTGTAAGGATTTATTAAATGAAAGAGGGTTTTACTATAAGTTATTCATGAGGTGGTTTATCAAAAGTCTTAAAAAGAAAATCTCAAGACCACAGGCTCTACATATTTAACTAATCATCTTCTGTTTTGTTTTTTTAGGCCTGTCCAGCACCCCTATCTTCACCACCACTATTACAACCACACCCGCAGTCACCACAGCCGTCCCCATCACCACCACTAGGTTCCTTGCAACCTCCCCCTACATCACCCGCCGCCCACCAGGCACAAGCCACAGGCCCTTCAACCACAGACATACCACCACAACCACGGCAGCACCGGTCACCACACCCCTCCCCACCACCACCACGGCGCGCCCGCACACCACCACGGTCAGTAACATTCGTGGAAGGGCTCTGCACAAGATCAAAAAGCCCTGCGACTCCCACCCATGTCTCCACGGAGGGACCTGCGAGGACGACGGCAGCGACTTCAGCTGCAAATGTCCTTCAGGGCGCGGAGGGACGGTGTGTGAAAAGGGTGAGTGTATTATATACACGTACATATTTACAGACTTTCTTTAAGATTTCACAACAAGTATAAAATCTCACCAACGAGGTTTTACAGCAGCTAAGAGGGTTTAAGGCACTCCATTTTTCATTGTGCAAAATTATGCCTTTTAGTTGCTTTATAATCACTGCAAACTAGATCCTTAAGTGCCGTAATGCATTACAAAGCAGTCGAAACACGCTATTGTAATACAAAATCAGTTACTGGGGAAAGGTTTCGTTGAATGAAAAATTCAAGCTATGGAACAAAATATATAAATAAATCTCCCGTCATGTTTTAGTTTGCTGTGAGTGCAAGGTGACACCTTCAATGGCAGTGGGAGTGATGACTTTCAGTTAGCGCTGAATTATGTAAATCGAAGTTTAAGTGGTCACAGATGTGGATTTATGGAGCGATTTAAAGCTTAACAAATTAACAGCAGTCAGAGCAGGGGAGAGAATGTCATTTTTATGTTTTTTTTTTTATTATTTAAGAACAAAAAAGTGACGTTTGATTGGCTCAGAAAGTTCTCTCTGTCTCCTGGTGGCACCTCGAGCTCATCTCTTGCGATTCAGGTAGATTCAGCATCTCAGAAAATGAGCCGTTCCACTCGGCTCCGCGGAGAAAAAGGAGAACTTCTTGATAAACACGAGTCTTCTGTTTCTTTAACCTACTTTGGGATTTTGGGGGAACAAGCAGCGACCTCACACAGCTGCATCTTTAGATAATTGACACTAATTGCTTTGATGGGGATTAGATGATGAGAATTACTCTGTGTCTTTGAGTCAGAGTGGTTAACTGAAATCATGAAAACCCACATACACACACACAGCCTCCCACGGATCAATCAAGTCATTAGAAAACAGGGAGCTCATCAGCTGCCTTTCTCCTCAGAGAAATGGGCAGAAAGACAGATGGACAGAGGAAAACAGGAAGCCTGGGGAGAAAATTATAATGAAAATTATATTTGCAGAGCAAGTTTCCTGTCAACGTGTGTGATTGCGTGTGTTTGCGACTTTGAAGTGGGTGGATGCAGCTTCTCTCTTAATTCTCCCCTTTTGACCAACTCAAAGAGCGTTTTGGAAAATTATTACTTTTAATACAAGCTGATACACAGGCTTATTTTTATATTAAGAGGCAGTAACTCATCACCGCCACTCACGCCTAATTATGCACATTAAACTGCTGTTAGACTGAGATAAAACAAGTCACATGTTAATGACAGGATTGGCTTGTTGTCTTTATTCCTCCGCAGTGATCAAGTACTTCATCCCATCGTTCGGCGGCCAGTCCTACTTGGCCTTCCAGACAATGAGCGCCTACCACACGGTCCGCATCGCCATGGAGTTCAGAGCGTCTGAGATGACCGGCATGCTGCTCTATAACGGCCAGATGAAAAAGAAGGACTTCATCTCTCTGGCTCTGGTCAACGGCAAGGTGGAGCTCAAGTGAGTGTTGGCTCGATTAAGAGGGGCATCAACCTTGGTATTTATTGATTCTGCTGCTCCTGTTGAATTAAATCTAATAGGCGGTTTTATCCTTCCAAACCATCCTTATCAGAAAATGCGATGAAACATTAATGATCCCCATGAGGGAACGAGGTCATTGCAGCAGCAGCTGGGAGAGGATGTAAATAAGAACAAAACAAAGAGAGCTCAACATAATGAGGCAAATAATTACAGCAAGTAAACATGTAGAAAACAGCAGTGCTGGAAGAGAAATAAAGAGATGGAGGCTTCTGGACAATTTGCTGCAGAAAGTCAGGCGTTCGGAAAGTTTAAACGCACTGAGAACATGTGCATAAAAAGTTTAGCTTAATTTTATATCTGTAGGGTAAATATCAATAAATAATGTGGTTTCTACAGAGCTGCAGTGGAGATATTTGCTTCATAACTGCATGTTTTCAAGGTGATTTTTACAGCAGATGTGCTCTTTTTGGAACAAGTAGCAAGAATACAGAGATACTTCTTGGCAATGTGAGTTGAATTTACTCAGTGTGACACTCTAATGCTTGTGTGGCACAGTAAGCTGTTTGGGTATCACAGTGGTGGTGGGTAGGCTTTACGTTTTTTAGCCTACTGTCAGACTTTTATTTTCTCAACAAAACGAAAAGAAAACACAACTCTATTAAAGCCCATTTTCACCACTTTAAAGAAAACAACTGATGACATGGTGTGTCATATTTATGACTTTTAAAGTCATTATTATGAGTTGTAACCATGAGGAAAACAAGTTTTAACTAGCTCATCATAACTATGAGTTTCTGTCATTATTAGGATTTTCAAAGTCATATTTATACAACACAAAGTCCTAATAATGAGTTTATAGAATCCGATTAAGTCACAGTTATACTTACGACCTTATATCTTAACACTCTAACTTCGAAACTTATATTTATGATGGTTATAGTCATGATATTAGTTTTGAAAGCCAAAATCCTGACATATCATGTGGTCTGTTTTAGTTTCAAGTGATGGAAATGAGCTTCCGTACATCTCTTCTCATTAGCAAAGGATCTTCTAGTGCTTTTCATCTTTCATCAAACCCTTTATATGTATTTTTTAACTACTTGAGCTCCTTCTGGGTGATAACTGTTATGCTAGCAGCTAGCTGTAGCCTCCTATCTGCACCACAGTGTCATTTATAAACATCCAATTTGTGATGCTTATAGTTGTTTTTCAAATTGTCCTGTGCTTGATGTGTTTTAGCTATTAGAGTAGTTTTAAGGTAATTAGCTACGAGAAGAAAGGTGTTGCTGCACTGCGATATGACTCTAGGCTATATAAAAATAACACCTCATGGAGAATACTCCAGAAAAACCATAAAATCACCCAGCACTACACTCTAGAAACAAATAAATGGTAGATATTCTTTATATCAACCCCTTTAGAAGAATATTTCACCGTTGGAAAAACAAAAACTAATAAAAAGACTAGAGGATATGACGAAGAACTTTATTATTTGAAGTTAAACTAAAACAGGTCAAAATAAGCTGAGGTACAAAATATGAAAAGTGCATTTAGCATTATCTACTTTGACATTTCAACTGGTGCTGTCAGTAGCAAGAAGCCAATTTTCTTGGCAGAAACCTGCTGAAACGCAGTGTTACAATAATGACGATAATAATATGTATTCATCTCTTCTCCTACAGCAGAATTTTATGAATAATGATTATTTTGGAAAGGCAGAAACTTCAGAGGAGCTGTGAAGAGACTAATTACAGATTCTGCACCATGTCTGTTTTGGAGGCATTGTTTCAAACACAATCTGCTTATCTTTGATTTCAGATTTCAGCCTGACCCCTCAAAGCTCTTTACTAACCTGGCCAGGTTCGAGTTATCTACTGAGGGTGAAATCAATAGCAAACTCGAGGGGATCATTAGTCACTCGTGCTTTCAAATAGGCATCAATTCCAGAAATACAGCTGTGAGATTACCACCCACAGCTCTGCAAATCCGAGACGTGGGGAGAAGAACTAATTATTTGTGGCAGATAATTGCTCTCAGGTTGTGCTAATGCTACCATATGTGTGGGTGCATGTACACGATAGCTCTTTTCTGTGGTGATATGGCCTTTCCCTCAACAAAAACCCATTAGATAAAAGGTTGCATGAAAATCAGAGTGTGAAAAATGTTTTTCAATTGATTACTTACTTTATTCCAGGCACGTAATGCAGTTTGGAGTTATTGTATCGTCTGTCTGCCACCCATCTGGCTGTTGAGCAATATGAGCAGGTTTTCTTTAGTCGTTTCTTGATTAAAATAAAAACAAGGATAAGATGGAAAATAACCTGTTCTGATGAGGTTGTGAACTAGAATCAACTGTGAGTGTGCACAGCTGCAGGGGGATTTTTGGGTTCAGTTGAGTGAATCAACATTTAATCCACTCTGTCAATCCTTTTCAGGTTTAACACCGGATCGGGCACGGGCACTTTGATCAGCAAAGTTCAAATCAATCAGGGGCGCTGGCATCAGCTGGTCGTGACACGCAGTCGGCGAAACGCTATGCTGAGCGTCGACAACGAGCCGCACATTCAGGGTGAAAGTCCTCAGGGCACGGACGGCCTCAACCTCGACACCGAGCTGTTCATCGGAGGAGTGACGGAGGAACTGAAGCAGGAGTGAGACTTTTACTCATATTTATTTATAATAAGAATTCCAGATAGATTAGAAAGGTAAGAGAGATTTCATGCTAATGTTTTCTTTCTGCTCCTCAGTGTGAGGGAACGGACTGGGGTCACCACGGGCCTGGTGGGCTGCATCCGCATGCTGGACGTCAACAACCGGATGCTCAACCTTCAGGAGAGCGGAGGCGACAGTCTGTTCGGCAGCGGGGTGGGAGAATGTGGGAACAACCCCTGCGAGCCTAACCCCTGCAAGAATGGTGCTGAATGCCAAGTGAAAGAGGCTGAGATGTTCCATTGCAAGTGCCGCAGAGGATTCTGGGGTAAGGTGACAGCGACACGTTGCAAGGACTTCATTGTTTTAGGGTTAGTCTAATGTTATGCATGAAGATATAGAGAATAAATCCCATTAGTCTTCTGATGATTTCATTTTGACCACTTTATAGTTCAAACTGTGTGTAGATGTGTGTGTGTGAACACGATCCTCATAGGATTCACTCTGGTTTGACCTTACACACACTTACAAATCCTCAGTGAGCTTGACAGCCTAATTTGAGAGGTCCCCTCATGTCCTTAGCAGAAGTCATTTAGTAAACACCTAATCTGTGTCCAGAAACGAGAGATTAAATGTTGACCAGTTTAGAGGAAGTGAAAACTGGTCTTTGTCCCCATCTCTTCCTCCTCTTTTTCGTTTTGAAACGTATGGAGAGAACAAAGATTAAACATTATCAAGACGTTGAGGCTCCCACTTATTG
This sequence comes from Callopanchax toddi, assembly GCA_006937965.1. Lineage (NCBI taxonomy): Eukaryota > Metazoa > Chordata > Actinopteri > Cyprinodontiformes > Nothobranchiidae > Callopanchax > Callopanchax toddi. Next base: position 91,162 of record SSNR01000052.1, on the reverse strand, counting down.
GTGAGATTTGGCCAGTATGTTGCTGGACTCCAGCTGTTGGCAACTAAATGCCAATTTTAAGTTGAAATCACATTGAACTGGCGCTTAAAACGCAAATCAAAACCACAAATAATTTGGGAATTTCTTGTTTTACATTAGTCACAATTTTATTTCATCTTGTTTCACATTTTGGTTGCACCTTTTTTCTCGAATCATTCCCAACTTGCAGGTCTCCATCCTCTCACAAAGTCTTCTCAATTCCAGATTCATGGAAACTGAATTTATGGTTCAACAAGCAAAATTTTATTTAAAATGTATACAAAATCAGACTCTGCCTGTTATCTAAACTACATGGACATTTTAATAAAAGTGAAAGGGGAAAAGGTTCACAGAATGGAAAAAATAACATCCCTGTTGGAGAACGGCTCCCATCCCATGCATGATGCAGTTGGAGAACTGGAGAGCTCGAGCTAGTGACAGGCCTAGATGCAGGAAGGAGCGTTATCATAGGTCCTTCCTTCCAACAGCTGTTAGAGTGTATAACTAAACGTTATAAGTGTTTACATCCCTGCTGTTTTTTGCACAGTTTTTATGCACAAATATATTTACACACCATAATAACCCTATTCAGTTTCATACTTGTGTGACTCAGTATCTGAGTATGACTTTTGTCAGACTAGTCTTTATGCTGCTATTATAATAATTTAGTGTCATTATTGCTTTTATGCTGTGAACATTTTACAGTCTCTAGTCCTATTTTTCTATTTTCTATATTTTATCCGTGTGTGAATCTTCTTGACTTGCCGTCACTTTGCTGCTGGTGCACCTGAACTTCCCCACTGAGGGACAATAAAGGGTTTTTTCTATTCTGTTCTATTTGAAAAGCCTGATTTTCAACATTTTGTATTTGGACCAAATCAGACAGGTCAATAAAAGCCTATTGATCAATTATTCATTAGTTTTTTTGCTATAATTGGACACGCCTAACCTTTAATGTAGTGTTCTGGGCTTATAAGGGGTATTTAACGTGAAATAACCATTAAAAAACCCCGCCTCAGGACATCAAGGGTTTGTGACTTTTTACTAAAAAGTTTTCTGTCTAAAAACTTTTTAGACAGAAAATGTGTTCAAAATTCCAACAAGATCCTTCATCTCATGCAAGGAACTTAAGAACCCTTGTGAATATTCCATGATGCATTGGAAAAGCCATCATCAAACCATCCTTTTTGAAGCCTTTAATAATTTGTCACCAACAGCTGCAGTCCAGTGAGAAACCGGCTTGACTTTCAGGCTTTAAATAGTAAAGGAATTTACTCTCAAACACCAGCTACTCAGTGTAGATGGAAACCACAGATTGGTTTAAAATGGAGATTTAAGTCAATTCACATTATTTTTCATACAAAAATGTTTTTGTGTTTTGTTTTCGAGATGCTCCAGAGGAAAGATAAAGACATCTATTCTTAGGAAGCTGTGAGGAGCTGTGTTGGCAAAATGAATTGTAATAATGAGATTTGGACCTTCGCCTGCAGACTAACATTCAAGTTAATTTGATCGTAATGTCAATTTAGAAGTGTCCAAGATTTTGTCTTCTGGAAGGAAGGGGACAGTTCTCGGAAAGGGAGCGGAGAGGGAATCTGTAATGAGGGAGAGTCATAGTTAGGAGGGAGGACATGTCAGGACAGCCGGATAAATGAGGGAGGTGAGAGAACATCAGCGTTAAAGAAGAGTTAGGGTAAAAAGGACGTGGTGGGGAAGAAACGACAGCGGAGGATAAAAGTGGGAGTGAGGAAAACAGGGTAGCCCTGTGAGCTCAGCGGGGATGGGGTTCATTAACGCGCTCTCTTCACCACAGGCTCTGCCTGCTGAAGTAATGACGGGTGAATTCAGAGGGGCTGTGGCAGAGGGCAAACCCATCATCCACCAGATGCGTGTGAGCCTTTCCCACAGTCTGCCTTGGCCCAGAAACATAGAGGGGAGACGCACCACTGTTTAATCTGGATGCATATTTCCAAATCCTTTTAGAAAATGACCTCTATTGCAAAGAAAATCTCACTTTTCCTCCTCCTGTCTCAGATAAAATAGCAGAGGCAATGATTGAAAATGTGTTTTCATCAATGATTTTTCTCATGTGACTGTCTAGGTTCAACATGTGCTGACGTCCATGACCCGTGTGTACCCAGCAAGTGCCACCCGACGTCCCAGTGTAAGGCGCTGCCCGAGGGAGGATACAAATGCGAGTGCCCCATGGGACGGGAAGGACGACACTGCGAGAGAGGTGATCTGACTGTATTATGTTTGAGTGTTTTTCCTCACTATTTGCATAAGTCCTTTTGACTTTGGGATACTTCCGTCCATCTTGTACTGAAACAGAAGCAGAAAAGGGCGGGGCAAGGCGTCAGATTTGGGGACGACGGGAGGGTTGGTGTGTTACCTAAGAGCAGCGTGTGATTGGCCCCGTTGGGCCGTTCTTCACATCAGCTTGTTAGTGAGAAAGCAGAGTCTTACTCCCTGCCTCTCCACCCACAGGTGTTGTGTTCAAACTTGTTTGTCGGTACTTAGTTTCACATGGCAGAACCAAGCTGGTAGCGGGAAAGAGACCGTAGAACAGCTCGGATGCTTTTGAAGTTCATCATTAAAAGTTTTTGTCACATTCTGAAGCCTTCTCTTGTTTTTTTTCCCCTCCCTGCCTTTGTAGATGCTGTCATGAGTGTATGTAGAGGCTGACTTCTGCTGCTGCAAATTAAAGAGAATATACTGTCATACACTTTCTAAACAAAAGAGAAAACATGCATCTTTTGAGCGCCTGGGGATTTAGAAAAACCAGATGGGAGTAGCCTCCATCCAGGCACAGAGTCTCAGTTAGCAGGTGATTAAAATAAATTGAGGTGAACCAAAATCGATGGCATGTGAGCGAGAGCGTCTCCCATTCCAAAAGGCTATTTTTACACAGGAATCAATGAGATGACTAATCGCATCAGTCCTCCCTGCCCGCGGTGATTAATGGCAGCATCAGTCAGCCCGAGTGTCGGTCCCAGACAGGAGCTCACAGATAAGAAGGCAGCCAGGCGGACGTCCACTCTGAGGACTGTTCTCAGAACAGCTACAAAGACAGGTAGCTTAGAGGCCACTCATCAGGAGCCTGAAGGTGAGTGTAGTCATAATAATGAAGTGTTTGCATCCGAGCGAATGTGTGAGCCCAGCTGAGAGGAGGTTTCCATTCCAGTTCAGCCAGTCAGTGCAGACACATTCAGCCAAGGACTTTTCTCAAGGGTGTTCCAGTAATATTGAATGGCCCTATTTTCTTCAGTGCTTTCACCCTGTGATGATGTAAATCATTGTAATTTATAAGGAAAAGCAGGATCGCTTGGACAAATGAACTCCAGATGGGCGTTTTTAAGTTTAAACAATGTTTTCCAGTGGCTGTATTTACAGTTCAGATCTGAAGCCATTTAATGTCTGTGTCACCCTCAGCACTGTTCAAACAACTTAGGAGCTGATTGTTATCACTGTTACAGTCTTTTAACAGGAAAATGTGCATTTTGGCTGCTTTGTTATTGCTTTTTCTCGGTTTATAGGGGTTTGATGGGTTTTACTGCAAGTACTGATGATCTAACATTTTTCAAAGCTGAACAAAAAGCCCAGAGCTTAAGTATGAACGTCAGCTCTCAGAAAAACAGGTCCTAAAGTGGAGCTTTTTGCTCTTACGAGCTAAAAGGTGTCATTAAAAAGTTTAACTTTTCTAAGTTGTCAAGCTCTGTGTCTAAATGTGGTGTGGTTTTGACACCTTGACCTCTAGTCTCCTATTGATCCTTGTATCAGACTGAACACATGTGTGAAGGGGAGGAAAAGCCACCCACAGCATCGTCTCAGAAACTACATTCAGACTCCAGTAGAGCTTAGTTTAGTAACGAATTTCAGGACGAGGATGAATTTTTCCTTCTTTTTCTTGGTGTGTGCCGTCGTCATTAGCAGGCTTCTTCACAATAGCTAATTAGTTTTCTCATCTCTTTCTCCCTTCTCCATCCTGACTCAACTCGGCTAATCCCAGCCAATTACAAATAAAGCTTTGCCTGCTTCGTAGGTATGTGCGTCAGCTTGTGTGTTTATGTGAGTGTTTAGCGAATCACAAGGCTCTGAATGATGGCAATGCCTGCACTATAAACACATACCCTGGGGTGACACTTGAATGATTTTTAATGTCAAGCTACTTGTTAGAAGATGGCACAGTGCCTGTCCTAATGACTCCAGACTGCCAGGCGGAGACGCGTTGCAACAACGTGAATTTGCACACACAAAAAAAGGCCTGCCAAAAAAACAATGGCTTCATTATTTCACAGGTCCCAGATGTGTGTTAAACTCTCCATGTCTCCTAAGGTTCTTTGTCACCCAGTGGCGTGCTGTGTAATCAGCCTGGCATAAGTAGTTCTGAATGTTTTGGGGCTTTTTCTTAGAATCTCTTTTCGAGAAAAAGCCTTAATCCCAAAGGCTACACACACACACACACACAAATCCATCTGACAGGTCCATCGAAGACATGCCCGCATTCCAATTTTGTCTGCAACAAAAACTCGACCTGTGCGTGATTTTCGTCTCTTTGTTTTTCCAGTGGCTGAAAGGAGAGGAGCTTACATGCCTCTGTTTAACGGAGACTCGTACCTCGAGCTGAAGGGGCTTCATCTCTACGGGCATGATCTGCGGTAAGTCCCACATCTCACCGTGAAAACTACACACTGCGGTGTTGTCGAACACTGGATATCATGTAGTTTTTATAGACCAAGCTTGTTCTGTGCCTAAGGCAGAGAACAAGCCGAGGCTTCGTCTTTAAGCCTGAGCTGAATTGATAATGAGGGTTACGCTACTAACGTTATCAAGATCTAATGTGTTGAATATACCCGATTCCTGTGAAGAGATACTGCAAAGAAACAAGCACCGTATTCTACATCTCTATGACGTTAGGTTAGTCCTTTAATGTTCCCTGTTTGTGCTTCATCTGCAGTCAAAAAATTAGCATGACTGTGGTCCTCATGGCGAATGACTCCAACGGTTTGATCTTCTACAACGGCCAAAAATCGGACGGAAAAGGAGACTTCATCTCTCTGTCGCTGAATAACGGGATCCTAGAGTTTCGCTACGACCTGGGAAAGGGACCAGCTACTATCAGGTTTGCTTAAACCAAACCAGATTCATGAAGGATTTACGAAACACACCAATGATGGTTTGGTTATGTTTCTCCTAATACGTGAATGTTGGTGTGATTCAGGAGTAAGGAACCCATCCAGCTGAACGTGTGGAACACCGTCAACCTGGAGCGCTCCCTCCGCAAAGGAGAGATCATGGTTAACAAGAAGGACCCTGTCCGAGGAGAGTCACCTGTAAGAGCCAGCAAGCTAACAAGCTCCTGCCAATGGTTATCCTGTTTATAGCATGCAGAACCATTGGGCCCATGCTTAGCTTTGCTTCTGTGCTCCCGTCTGCGTGCTTATATCCCATCAACGCCACAACCTTTGCAACGATATTCCAGGTTTCTGCTTCAGACTCCCAGAAACTGTGCATTTTCCTCCTTTGCTGAGGTGGTTTCACACCATGTGGGTTCACAGACTTGTTTTACAGGAAATATGTCACTCTCCCCAGACATCCGTTAAGGTAAAAGGTAGAGCTTCAGATGTAGACGGCCAGCTTGACAAGCTGTCTCAATTCCGTTATTCACTTTTTTTTAGCTCTCAGCCTTTCAGTCTGCTCACTTCTTAGAGATAAAACATGTATAGAAAAATCAAAAGCAGCCTCTACTGCTGATATCCAGTCATTTTATAAATTCCACCTTTACAGCACAGTGGTGTCTCAGGAGGAGGAAGCAGATAAGGGCGATATCAGCAACAAGATGAGCGTAATGACAGGTTTCGAGTCCAGCGGCTAGACCAATAAAGCAGGTACAAGCTTCCAAATGAGGCTAAGTGATAGCCTAATACGTCTGTAAATCAGCTAATTGTATTAAACTGTGTAAATAGTGATTGTGAACAAGCAGGCTGTCAAATCCATCATCTTCTACAGTTAAAAAGAGAAGACTTCCCCCCTCACCCACCGCCTCTCATCATCGGTATGGTAATTGTGTTTTGCTCCAGCAGGAGAGGCAGAAAATCTGATTAAAAGAAGAGTGTAAAGAAAAAAGCAAGGATGTGTGTTAGCGGGGAGGGCAGGGACACGAGGGACGAGCTGAGACTAGTTATAGAGCTCAGTACAGACCCTATAGAGTGGCTCTCAGCTAATTCTCTCCTCCTTCAGCTTTAGGATCCGGGAGGAAGGTGGGGGGGGGGGGTGTTTTACAGTACGTCTGCTTTACAGAAACCCATAGGACACATGCAAAAACAGTTTGCATTTCTGAGAGTAGTCATCATATCAAAGAGGGATCAGGCTGCTAGAGTAATGAAATAAAAACTTTCAAAGGTACAGAAAGGAGAAATAAGAATCTACTTCAGCTCTTATTTAATAGCAGCAGTCGGTAAATGAGCTTGGGTTAAGTGGCACCATTCACAGCCTCCTTCGTGATGTTTCTGTCTTTTCATCTTTTCCTAATGGCACCATCTGCCTCGTGCATGGACTTCTTAGACGCACTGTATTATTTGCATTCACTCTCGCACAGCTGCTTGATTGTATATGTACAGTTTATAACGCACAATTTATTCCTCGCTTTTCTTGTGCTCTTATTTTATGTTCTTGTGTTACTTTGCTGCAGAGCAGCTATTTTTAACTCTTGACAGATACGTGTGCTTATGAGGTAATTGTTGAATAATCAGTATTTTGTAAGCTTTTGCACTTGTCCAGCTCTGCATGCATTAATGTGCACAAACACTAACTAGTCTTCCCCTAATAACTCTCTTCCTCCCTATTTTCTTTCCTTCTCTATGATGTGCTGTCTGGGAATAAGAAATCACGCAAGGTAATGAGACAAGTCCCAGTCACACTTTAGCCCCGTGTTTCATTTGAGTTGTTCACCGCGTCCTCTCACCTCCATCTCTCCACGCAGCAACAGCACAGAAGAACAAACCTACTCATGCAGATTTGCGGGCGGCTTTGAAAGTGCCAGTGTGACAAAACTTTGCCATTTCATAGGCTCACTAGTGCACACACAGCACCGAGGAGGAGATGCTCTTGAAGAGCACGGTTTGGCTTTCACCTCAGTCCATCTGCTGTGGGGGCGGGAGGGAGTTGTAAGGTGGGAGGGATAAAGGAAAAGAGGCAGTGATCCTTGAGAAGGCCATTGTTTTATGCAACAAAGAGACATCTTCATTAGTCTGGCGTAGGCGTGCATATCACGCCGGTGCCGCGTGCCTGTCGGAAAAGTGAGAGCGAGGAGGATTTCCACCGCAGGAGATGGCGAGGTGCTAACTAAGCCAAGCCGGGCTGTTTTCTTGTCATCTGCTCCCACTTCTGTCACACACAGGAACGATCTGCCATAGTATCATGAAGTTGCTCAATGTTGGACCCACTCACCCAATAACAACACAACAAAACTCACCGCACATCACTGGGCAAAAAATCTCTCCTTTCAGCCAGGATCTCACAGGGCTGCAGCCATAAAACTACAAGGGAAAAAAGTGATTTTTGACTTGAAATCAATGAATCGATACAACACTTGCACAATTTTTACATATGGCCACCTAAAGGCACAGTCTGGAGCATTTCAGCGAGAGAGAATTTTTTTAATCCAACGTACCAAGGCCCCTCCCAAAACATTCCCTCTAACCCCACCTCTACAATTGTGCATGCACATCACTCCAGTCTGTAATGCGTTTTTCCACGAGTTGTGTCGCCGGAATTTTCTTTGTTTTTCTGAAGTTGATGTAGCCCTCGGTAGACGGGGAATGGCTAACTTTTTAGCAAATCCACAGCTGTGTTCTCCCGGTATGGAGACAAACAGGAAGACACTGGGCATCCTGTGCACTGCCCCCATTTCTGCAGGTTTGCACGATGCGCATGCACGTTGATTGACAGCCGACAATGCAGAAACTCAAATTCTATTGGCTTAAAAAAATTTGCTGGTCAGTGTGACTTAATAGGGGTCTATGGGAGGAAGAATAAAAAATGTTGTGGAGCCCTACCCATATATCATAGTTTAGAACTGAACTATCATTTGAAACGTTTATAAAACTTTGATTCATTAAAAATGCTCCAGACTGCAGCTTTATTGCTAAAAAAACAATTTGTGCAAATTTTCTTTTTTTGTCTTAATTGTTTCATTGTATTTGCAGTTTGGTTGCAGAAACTAAGTAGAGTCAGGCTCCAGATGCCTGCAACAACTCTGACCATTTTTAAGAGAAAAAATGTGTTTTGCATATTTTTTGAACATGTGAAAAATTCCAGCAGCAGCCACACGAGGAAACTGAGAACCCAGTCGCAGCCCAGTGTGATTCTGGTTTTAGTCCAGCTGCCCTCATTTGGTATTTAAGGAAAAACAAAAGTTGTCATTTCATTGCATGAAATTTCACTTGGCTTTACACAATGAATACATGAAACTTATAAAGCTAGGAGCTCTTAGACATCATGAAAACAGGAGCAGCCTCCGTTTGCATCAGTGACTCTACCGGCTGAACATGTGAACACCTGAGGTGGGCAACGCTGCCCTACATTTGCTGGCAACTTTTGGCAAAGCCTCGAGGTGTCAGCCACAACCGGGTCCAGCGGCTTTAGCCAAGGTCCCTGCCTCGTCTGTGTTGGAAGAAGCTCAAGGTGCATCCACACAGCCCCCGAGCTGCCTCCTGCTCTCCAAATCCCCTCCTAAACAAAAGCCGAGCCGATGTTTGCTCTCCTGTTTATTCGTCCCCTTCCATTTTTTTTTTCTTCCAGCAATTAACTCCCATTTTACCCCTCTGGCAATTACTGCCCCACATAAAATAAAGATCATTAATTTCCTCCTCCTGAAGTGGACAGACTCCTCATGGAAGTGTCACCTTTGTTAATACAAAGTAATCATAGCGAATGTTTGGTGGAAAGAATCAAATTTCATAGCTATCGGACGCACAAATGAATAGCAATTAATTTGTCTTCACTCGTCTGTTTGAAAGGTCGCTGCTAATAATCAGCTATTCATTAAAAAGGTCTGTAAGGAACTGTCTATATAGTCTAGTGCGCTGCTGATTGTCTTTTGTAGTCCTTTTTTATGTCACAGCGGATAATTGATCTCTCTCTCTGGGAGACGGAGAAGTCAGTTATTTTGTAATGTATCGAGTGTATTAGCATTGATTGAAGGCGAAGGAGTGCAGTTAACTGCCAGCTGCAATTTACTGTTAATAAATCCTTTTTCAGGATGTCTTAAGTGAAAGGTTAAACATTTCTTTGGCTCCTTGGACTTAAATTCTAAATTTTGCCCTAAATAGAAATCCCCTCTCATGGATATTTTTATTTTTAGCTTTATTTTTCAAGTTTGCAGAGCTGTGGCTCAGCCTCTTAAACTTGTTCTCTTTTTTGTCTCATCAGAACAAGCACACAGATCTCAACCTGAAGGAGTCTCTCTTTGTTGGCGGAGCTCCTGACTACAGCAAGCTAGCGAGAGTCGCTGCGCTGACAGAGGGATTCAAGGGAACCATCCAGAAGGTAAAAGGTTCACAAGCAGCTGTTTATAACAGAGCATTTTAATATTAGTTCAGCTAGTGAATCCTGTGTTGTGTTAATGACTCGGGGCTCTTGAGCCTTGCTGTTGCAAAGTCGACCGATCTTGGTAATTTTCCATTATAAGCTCACACTGTGACGAGAAGTGGCTCTGCTCATTTGGATTAGCTCACACTAATTTTAGTATGCATATTTTTGAAGTCCCTCCATTTTGCTTTCCTCAGATGTTTCCCTGACAGCTTTGCAGTCCCCCCCCCCCCACCCCTTCTTCTCTCTAGCAAACAGCTCATTCCTGAGCACCCAAAATAACTCTGCAGAACAAAGGCTGGATGTTAGTGTTTGCACAAACTTGTCAGTAGCTCTCGTCTGCAAACTTTCCCTTGACAGTTTCGAGCCAGTCGAAGCTAAATGTGGCGTTTGTCGTACTTGGCCTCTAGAGAATGGTTAATTATGTGGAAGACGGTATGTATTTGCATCTTGACGCGCTGTTTAACTTGTGTGTTGCATTAACACCTATTGTCTGAGGACCTGTTTAGTGTTGACAGTGCGGATTTGATCTTTAAGGCGTTAATCTGAATTTACAGCCTCACTGTAGCTCTATTTGTTCTTAGGATGTGTTCAATAATTAAATTTAATGACCCTTCAGCGGAAAACTCGATGCCTTTTCTCTGGATGCTTTCTTTGAATACTAATCAAAAGTTGCGAGAAGTGATAAATCTAATCTGAACCTTTTAATAATGAAGCCCAAAAAAAATAACTGAGGAGATTTATGAGATGAGATCTATTTTGTAAAGGATTTTCTCCAAGCAAAAATCCATAAAATGGTTTAAATTAAGTGTTTTTCACTAACAGAAGTTTCTTTATTATTTTCAAGTCAAAACTTTCTTCTATTTCAGAAGCAAACTTTGATCTGCTTTATGTAAACATATATACTGTCTGGATATAGTGTGCCATATGTTATGAACATATTCTCTCTATAAGCATCACAACCTCCTCCTAACCCTGGAATCTCCTGCAGTGAGTTTGACTATATTTGTCTTGCAGTCGCCCACTGTCTGACTGTTCAAAAGTTTCCAACCACTCGCGCTCCCCGAGCAGGCTGACTAGTTCACCTGGAGTGGATGTAGCACTTTCTGTGGATTTCTGCTTTCTGCAGCAACAGACGCAGTCAACATGGCATTTTAGAACATTTTTTATGACTGAAAGGGATTTTTACCTTTAGAAGTGTCTTATGAATTATTACAGTCTTATTTTCTGGAGGAATAAAGCTTACAGCCTTCAGATTTGATGCGCTAATGGCTAATCAGAGCGCAGCCAAGGCCAAAGTGGATTGCTGCCTTTTTAAAACAATTGCAATCGCAAAAATTTCACAGCAACGCATGCAATGTTGTAAAAGTTGCCTGACATTGTTAATTTGTCAGAATAATTAAGAAACTCCTGTTGGATTTGATCTATGTGTGGACTGGACATGCAACATTTTGTTTCTGCTGATATTTGGTGATTTACACTTGCAATGCTAAATAGTTGGTGAGTAAAGGTTTATAAATTACTGTTGCAAGAAACACTGTGAAAAAACTTGGAGATGTTTTAAGACGGCAGCAATCCAATTTGTTATTGGCTTCACTGATTATCCTTTTACTCACTGATCTCTATTTCTCTGAACAGAAGCCATTCAGTAAGCAATCTACACTGGGTGAAATTAATTAGGTGAAGTAGGTTTTAAGAAGGTAGATTAAATTAATTAGCAGCATAAACAATATCCTGATGAATCCAACAAAGGTGATTCTTTTTGAAAGACGTATCATTTTTCATGCAATAAAGACTTTCCTTTATCCTCATTGGTTAAAAACATCTGTAAATAACTTCCAATGATTAGAAGAAGAGACCTTTACATGCTTTGATTTCATCAGCTTTGGCTCTTTGTGACATGATCTCTGCCCCTTTGAGTTAATGTTAGTTTTGTTTTGCCTCAGTTTATTCCCCTGTGTCACTTCAGCAATCCAATGGATCCTTCAGAGGAAGCATTTCTGGCCTTCGACTGGATCATGGACTGTTTTTTCATTGACATTGTGGAAGATTCATCGTGCAACCCTGAAAATCTCTGTGCAGCGGAGAGGCTCCAGGCTTCTTTAGACACCATCCACGTCTGGTTGAAGCCCCAGGTGTGAGTGAGGTCATTCAGGACATCAAACTTTATTTATACGAAAACAACAAAGTTGAGCAAAATGCTTTACAGATAGGAGTTCATGTAAAACCATGAATAAAGAAATTAAAAATCAACACTATTACAAACTGCCACTGTAAGGGTCCAGCTCAGGCAGAATTAAAAATCAAGTAAGTGGGTCTTTAAAAGAGATTTCTAATGCCCAGCAGATCTCATGTGACCTGGTAGGCTTTTCCAGAGCCCATCTAGAGGGTCCTGGAGGATGTCTGAGGGGCCACAGGGGAAGTAGAAGCAGGCAAAACTAAACTAACAGATCTCAAAGGGGCAAAGGTTGTGATACTTTGACAAAGAGGTGATGTCACATGTTTGTTTTTGTTATCCAGTTTGCATTTACCTCCTTTGTGTTCTAAATGTTGATCACGTGTAGCAAACCCAAAAAAATCCTAACCAACGCCTGATTATTCATGAGGAATCAGAAACGCTGAGGTTTTTTTTTTTTATCAGTTTATTGATATATGTACACCTTCCCTCACAGAAACTGGCTATTGACTTAACAACTGAACAATTAGGGTGTTAAACCACCTAATCAAAGGCTTTAAAGAGCTACTTCAGTGATGGATGTAAGTGTGGGAGGGTGATTATGTCAATGCTTTTCTTGAGAGGGCTACATTATTTAAATCTCTGTTTTTCTGCTTATTGCTTTGTGCATCGTGTACATGTTTTATATTCTGTATGGGTACTCCTTTGTTGAAGATATCTCTGATGTCATTTCCTGCTTAAATAAAGGTATAAAAAACATTTTAAAGTTGAAAATGTAGGAGCAAAGAAACGCGTTTTCCTTTTTTGCACAGATTAAATCATTTTCTCTACCATTTTTAATGTGCAGCTAATCTGTTGCAGGTGAACTCCAGATTATTCCAGCATAAAAATCTCCGTCGTTATTCGGACAATATTTAATTAATCCAACTAAATCAGACCCATCTCACCGTGTGTCTTCCAGATCATGTTGATGAGCACGCCCATCCTCAGGGAGGAGAACGCCCTGAACTCCAGCAACGTAGCCATGTTCCAGGGCCACCCGTGTTTCCGTGAACCCTGCCAAAACGGCGGCCGCTGCACCCCTCAGCTGGCCGGCTACGAGTGCGGCTGTCTGCCTGGTTTCTCAGGGGAAAACTGTCAGAACAGTGAGTGTCATTGCTTTTCCATTGTACATTCACATTGTAGTGAATCGGTCATGTTTTTCTCCTAAGTCAGTGGCTAACAATAATTGCTGGATTTAGATCACCGTATCGTGGCAGTCCATCGCTACGACGACACAAATTGTTCCAGTTCCTCATCCAGGATTATCTGGTTTTCCTTTAAAGGGATGCTTAACATTTTGGCTGCTTGTAAAGTCTAAGTGGGTTTGAAATCAGCAATGCTTCATGTAGCACAGCTTGATCCTGGCTCGCCTCTGTGGAGGTAAAGTATGAGCCTCGGCCTGTAAGACCCCTCTACCGTTGTGTTCTCTCTGTGTAAGATAATAGCAGCATTACACATGACGTCTCTTTTATGTCAGCGCTGTTATGTATTGACATCAGCTGTATTGAAAGGGATTAAAAGTGTCGGCTGAATATTCATGAAAGGGTTGCTCATCCCTTTCATCATCTTTGAGTAACCCTGCGAGACGTAGACTCGCTCCGTCCTGATCTGTCTTCAAGTCAGCGCTTTAGCCATTAACCTTGCGCGTGTGGCCGGCCGTCCCTTTCACGTTAATTAAAACGCAGCCCTCCCCCATCGTGACCTCACCGCCTGCAGCTCTGATAACTGAACCTTTACTCCTATTGATTGGAGTGATCTCATCCTCTGAATAATCTTCATCCTCCTCCCCGCAGCCATCCACGAGAAGTCCGCCGGAGAGACCGAGGCCATCGCTTTTGACGGACGGACTTTTATCGAGTACCACAACGCCGTTACACGAAGGTAAGGAGGAGGACGAGACGTCATCTTCTCCCAGCCTCATCTTCATTATAGTAGCTATTAGCCAAATAAGCCCTCTTGTCTATCCATCTCCTCCCTTGGTAAGCTGTGATAGCAGTGTTGATGATATCATCAGCGGTAGGGCTGCAGGGAGAACTCAGCGCTTTGCTAATAGCTCACCCTCCCTGTCTTTAGCAGCTCTGCTTTGCTTTTGACAGAATTTCACTAATTAGCGAGACAGTTTGCAATCACAGTCTTGCCCTGAGCGCACTTGATTTATTTCTAGGTCTGCTAATACTGGACACACACACACACACACACACGATTCTTATCCTCTTTTGAATATGTGGGTAACTATTTTTTAACCAACGGGGCATAAAGATTTGTCAGCTGCTATTTTTAACCCCCAAGCAAAGCAAAATATGACAAAACTGAAATGATTTTATAACAAAAACAACCTCAATATGCAGCCTCCCTATAGGCAGCAGATGAGATGTTTTTTTAAAAACTTTCCCATCCATCTGCAAGGTTGGCAAGAGTGTGCCTTCGGGTTTGCATAAACAAAAAATGTTTATGTGATGAACCTGAAAAGGCATCAAGCATATGGTTCTGTATCTCACAGCTCTTCACACAAACACTCGGAGGTGTGAAAACTGGGCCACAGCCTGCAGATCGTCACACTCTCGACTCGCGCACACTTTCAAACAACTGGCAGGGGATTTCTGTCAGCTACACGTGTGTCTCAATGTGCATCTTTACGTTCCTTTGTCCTCCTGTCCGTCTGAACCTCCCGTGTCCTTGTCCTCTCCTGTCTGTCTCATATAAATGTCCTTCACTGTCTTTCCTTTTCACTCAAGCCAACTGACCAATGAGATCCCAGAGTAAGTACAGGTGTCTGCCCAGTTTCAAATCAAGCCCAACTAACCGCAGCAAAAACCTCATGTTTGATAGTTAACCCGGTTAAAAAGATTCAAGTACATTTAGTTTGCTGTCTTAATTTTCTCACAGAAATCATCTTTTTTGCTGTTTAAAGTCAGAATTTCCTTGCAAGCTCCAGACGCATAATTTAATTTGACAGATTTCATTATTTTGGATTCATTCGTCATTCAATCATTTTGCTCAAAGCCAAAGGAAGCATGAATGTGTGCATGATAAGCATTGTGCTCAACCAAAGAAAATGAATTGCTGTATCAAGAATGTGCAATAATTTATGCATGGTTGTAACTCTTTATAAACAAAATGAATTGCCATGCTCTTTACGCTGAATGGCATTAAAGGGGGTTTTTTGTTTGGGTTTTTGCTTCTTTTTTCTGGGAAATGAATGAAATCCATTGAAAACTGCAAGAGAAGGAAATACTAAATACCCCTTAACCTAGTTTCTGGTACCGGTGGAGAGAAAACCTTCAGTCAGGAGAGAGGGGTGTGGTTTTCATCCTCGTTAGCTTGGTGGGACCTTCTTTAAAGTTTTAATTTAAACAATAGTCCCACCGTGCACTGAAGCAGACATCAGCTCAAATTAAGCAGACTGGATTCAACCCAGAGTTCCAATCCGCCCTAGAGTTTCTGCCGTTTCATTTTTGCCAGATCCCAAACTGTATTTTTGAATAATTACAGAGCCGGCTGTTCTGAATGGCTGTGACATGTTAATCACAGATTTATCTCCCTTTGTGCATCAGACCTCCAGTTGAGATCTCTCCACAGTGGGCAGCCATGGGCATCAATCTCACTTAGCAGGAGGGACAGTAGTCCTTGGAGCCGAACTGTCAAAAGTTTAATAGATGTCACAGTCACTAAGAGCCACGGCGTGCGGGAACCTAGACAAACCTTGTTGCAGCGCCGATCAATTTGGCGTGATTTGATTTTGTAAAGATAATGAATACGTTTTTATCAGCGTTCATTAAGTACCGAGGAGGGCCATAATGCCAAGCTCTCACCTTGAGCCGGCGCTCCCGTCAGAATTTACGGCCGTCTCCGATCACTCCTCCTTCACCTCTCTGTCCATATCAGAGCTCAGGTCGATTGGCTCCAGACCCATTATATCAGTGACAAATCATATCTGCCCGTGACTCTCATCTCATACTGTGCTTGACCCCATTTTTTTGACAATTGCCCACTTTTTCTCATCCACTGCTTTCTCCTCTAGACAGAAGGTAATTGCCGCAGCACTGTAGCGTGCGGCGCCATAAATATAAAGGAGCCGTTCGATAATTGGACGCAGACTTAAAGCAGGACTCTGATCGGTGTGGACACTGACCATGAATGTTCTTAATCTTAATGCTCTTGGTTTTTTAAAAGGCTCGCTCCCAAAGCGTTTTCCGGTGCATCCTTCTAGGTCTGAATGGTTCACTTGAGAACCTCGTTTTTGTTTTGTGTTTTAACGGTTGTGGTGTTATCAAAGGTTAAGATACACATTTCCTGTGATCACACAACAGCTGTTATCGACTCTGGACGTGGTCGATGTTGTGGCGGAGCAGATAAGCTCTGCTTTTTGCAACTCCAGGTTTAAGATTAGTGAGGACTTGCAACATTCCTCCCTCCTTCCCTTTTTTCCTTCTTGCCTGTTTGCGCTTACACTGCATGCCGTTGACTCTCTCCCCCCCTGCTCCCTTAAGTCCTCAGTCTCTGGAGAACCCATCCGACCAGAGGTGAGTCTCTCAAAGCTTTCCAACTTTCTGCTTGCATCTTGTTACTGCCTGCTCACTCCTTCCCTTTGCTCCAGACAACCCCTCCTTGACCTCTGACAGGGTTAAATCCTCACTGCAGAGACTTCCTCCTTTTAAAAAAATCACAAAGCAACCACAAACAAAGCTTCTGCTAACAGTATGCTTCAACTCTCCAGTTCAACATCTGTCCTCCCTTGGCTTTCTATTATTCTAACCACTACTGTCACCTAGTGGAGAAATGGAGGTCCACACTCAGAGATGCCCTCTGAGGACTTGTAAGAAATAGATAATGTCCCTCC
Organism: Callopanchax toddi; assembly: GCA_006937965.1. Lineage (NCBI taxonomy): Eukaryota > Metazoa > Chordata > Actinopteri > Cyprinodontiformes > Nothobranchiidae > Callopanchax > Callopanchax toddi. Next base: position 74,495 of record SSNR01000052.1, on the reverse strand, counting down.
ATTTCCAAAAAAATGTACTCCCATCACTTCAGAAATCCATGAAGCGATGGTGTATATGAGATTCAGAGCCCTGTGTGTCAGCGTTGTTTTATTCATGATACAGTTCTGCACTTTTAATAACCTTGACCTTATCACTGACAAGCCGCCGCGATGGAGATTTATTGGGCCTTGTAAACTCTTTGAGGGTTTGCCAGGAGAGGGTTCACTGAGCTACATTTTTGTTTGTTCATTTTTTTTTCTCCCTGGAGAGAAAAAAAGGAATCCTGATGCTCCTACATCACACTTTTTTAATTTGTTTTTGTTTACCTCAGCCTTTTCAGTTAAACCAGAGGGGGCATTGGTTTCTAACAGAACTGTTCTTTTAGGAGAAACTCAAATTTAGTTCTGGATCCCCTCCCTATGTTTCTGCTGAGGTGAACCAGCATGCTGCCAAGGCATTCCATGTCTTCACGGTTAAAGATCACCATGTTGCTTTTTTAAATCGTACTTATTATTTACTAATAAGTTCTAAGATGTCGTAATAATAAACGTCTCTCGTGCAGGTGTATCCCCTCCCTCCGTTCCTTTCTGTCTTGTTGCTGATTATTTTGTCTTGTCCAGTATTTTTGTCGTTGTATTTCGTCGTGTGCGTCTTCACCTTTTCTCTGTCTTTGTGTTTAAATACACCTAGAAAGTGATGGCATTACCAGACTCTAAATCTCTGTGCAGAAACTGATGATTCACAGTTATAAATTGTCTGGATGTCGATTTTATTTCTGCTGGAAGCCTTCCTAAGTGTTTGAGCGTGTGCAGACGAGGCACGTCGTCGTGTGGACTTTCCTCATACAGCTGTGACAGTTGCATACAAGCCTCTTAAGGATGGAAGGAAGTCTTCCCGTCTCTGCTTCCAATCACCCCTGCAGCTGCAGCAGTGAAGAGATCAAACAGCTGCTTAAACAACACACACACACACACAGGAAGCAGCAGTGCAGTTTAGACTCAGTAGGATGTGCTAAAGCTAACAGCCAAACAGCCCCCTGCTTCTGCAGAACTCAGTCTGCATCCTGATTTTCCTCAACGTGACTGTAGCTGTTAGAAGGAGATTATTGAGTTTTAAATCAACATACCTGTAAGACATCAGTTATTCTAAAACTTATGGCTCATTTTAGAGGTTTTACTAACTCTGGGTGTTTATTATGTTCTCCTAGTGAAAAGGCTCTGCTGGTGAACAAATTTGAGCTGAGCATCCGGACCGAGGCGACCCAGGGTTTGTTGCTTTGGAGCGGGAAGGGTGTAGAGCGCTCCGACTACATCGCCCTGGCCGTCGTGGACGGGCACGTCCAGATGACGTACGACCTGGGCTCCAAACCCGTGGTGCTGCGCTCCTCGATGCGCGTCGACACCAACCGCTGGATACGCATCAAAGCCAGCAGGTAAGCAGGGCGCTGACAGGTAGCCGGGGATCAGCGGTGAAAGGCTTTTATAGTTAAAGAAGGATTAGACTTAATCCATATTGTTTTTGTGTCGCTGCAAACTGTGTGATATCCTGCGTGAATCCTCTGCTGCGCGGTGATCCTTCGCTCGGGGTTGATGACTGATTAGTTTCAGATTAAGGTGATTTTATGCGCTCCGTCACGCATGCGCTTGACGCATTATCGTCAGCGGTGGAAAAGAAGAGGCTTAGACCCGGTAATAAATGCTGTAACATCCCAACATGAGGGGCACGTTATAGAAAATGTAGGCAGAAATGATATTTACGCTGCCTATAGGCTGCAAAGAATCTTAAAATGACTTTTACAGTCAGATGGAGTTCACATGACGGGAACACATTTAAGAAATTCAGACGACAGATGAATTTAAACACCAGAAAAATGATCCATTCTGCAAGATGCATGTTCTAGCTTGTAAATAAATGCCTGTTATTTTTTTGTATAATTCAGTAAAAGCTTGTAATTTGCCTTTATGTCTGTTTCCATACATGATCAATGCACTGGATGTATTTTTACAGGCCCGTACCGATGAGCACATCTATAATGGATGGATAATCACTCCAGAAGAGGAAAAACACAAAGCCTGCAATATTTTTTATCGGACGCCGATGTCACATTAATTGATTTCTTCATTAGAAACAAATTAACAGCCCGAACATTGAAAAGGACCCATTTAACACCGTCCACGTGTTCTCTGCTTTATCGCTGCCGAACATTTGTTTTCAGCATCGCTGTGAATGAACCCGCGGTGGATAATTAGATTGGTTTTATCATTTAAGACGAGAACAATTGATCCTCAAAAGGCCACTGCTTCCATTTTAAACAGGGATTTTGCCCAATTTTAGCCCAAGCTCACAGTAAAAAGGCTCAAGATGCTGAATGACGACGATGGGCATTCAGCTCGCGCGGGTGCATCGTTTTCCGTGTGTGGGTCTTGCTTTAAATGGCACCGTCTCTGTCGGAGACCTTTTAGCGAGATCAAATTTGCACTGTCTTCAAAATTCTTCAGTGAGTGCAGCGAGGAGCGTCCTAAATGAATGGAGCATCTGTTAGCTGCTAGGCAGGCTCATTTACAATGCTGCTTGGCAAACACACTTCACTACACTGGAAGTGAAGCAACAAAGATTTCATGTTTCAATTTGAAGGAGTTTACAGTTCTTCACGGTGTAATGCATGCATCCGAGTGACTTCTAACTGCGCCTCTGCCTTTCTCCTCTGCAGAGCTCTTCGAGACGGCTCTCTACAGGTCGGCAATGAGGCCGCAGTAACGGGGTCATCGCCTTTAGCAGCCACACAGCTGGACACGGACGGAGCCCTCTGGTTAGGTAGGTGCCCACACAAGCCTTTTAACAGTCATCATTCAGACTTTAAAATGTGTCTTAAAATCCCCATTCATAAGGCCTAGGAAATGCATGAACCTCTGTGGGACTTTTTCACTCTTAAGTACTCAGAATGCTGTCAAATATGAGTGATACATTTATTGACTTACAGAGGATATTCAAAGTCTGCAGCAAAGAAAAAAACACATTTTGGCAAAACAAAAAAAATGTATTTTAAGGTTCTGAGGTGAGAGATGAAAAACTACCTGACTTCCTCCCAAATTTCCTTGCTTTTCTGAATTGAAAATGACCAAACGCTGGCTGTTATTGGCCTCGAGTTCAGTTTAGTCAGAGACTTGGCTTTGAGGAATGGTTTTTGAAAGAACATACGACTGGATTGAAAATAACACAAGAAGGGAAAATAAAGTCCGACTGTTCTTTAAAATGCAAAGCGAGCAGCAGAAGAAAGGCAGGTGTGAGA
>SSNR01000052.1:54302-70260 GCA_006937965.1 Callopanchax toddi | reverse complement strand
TCTGCTAAATAAATATATCTTGTTTGTTAATATCTGATATGCAAATTAAGAGTTTGGGTCTCCAACCTACAAAACATTGGAGGTAAACAGATTGTTGTCATGTTACTCAACACTGGAAACATTTAAGAAGGGCCTTTCTATTCCGACTTAAAAGTTTTCACAAGCATTGAATTTACTTTGCGTATTTTTTCAGGATGTGTATGGATTTTTTATCAGATTAAGATTGATGTCTAATTCTTTGTTGATTATGTTCATATTCAGAACAAAGCACTCATGTATCCATTAGATCTGCACATGTCGTAAACAATATGATAATGTGCTGCAGGAATAATATTTACTGTAAATGTTTGGACCTGATATTTAAAGAGTGGCCTGGAAGTCAACAGAAATAAATCAATAAATCTGGTTGAGTCAGGTATTTTAAAAATTAGATGGAACCCTGGGAGAGAGAGGTTTTCAAAATAAAAGTATCTCAAAATATGCTTTTTGCATGAAATAGAAAAAAAAGTTTGTTTTTTTTCCCTTTTAATTCATGTGTGCAGTCAGCAGAGAAGCATGAGAAATAAAACAGACTTTTCTTAGCTGAAGTAAAGTCAAATTCTAAGAAAACCCTGTTTACAGAGTTACACAATCAGCACCGAATCTGAACACATCTTAAAGAAAACAGGGATCTTCATCAGTTTGCTCTGTCACCTCCTTTCAGCTGCAGCACATTCTTCAGCGCTGTATGCACCGTGTCAGATTAAAAGAACGCCTCTCTTTTGTCTTCGCTGAGTTTTCTGTAGCTGGTATTCTGATTCCGTCTCTCTTTGATCGCGCTGATTTGAAAAATAAAACTGTCAAGCTGTCATGTCCGTCAGCTGCCGTCATCATGAGAAACATCAGAAACTGTAACGCAGTCTGACAGAACCAAGCTGCTGCTTTGGTTGCTTGTACAACAACATTTCAGGGAATTTTCAGGTTTAATTTGCTCTGAAATCCAAACCCTCATCCTGCTGTTTGATCTTGAAAAGAACGCTCCGTGGGTTTCATGCATAAGACCAGCCTACTAATCAAGCAGAGTATTTCTCTGCCAGTGATGAAATAGTTATGTCTTCTGAAGCCCTGGAAAAGCTTTTGGACTTGGTTTGAATTTTATTTATTTATTTTGCAGCTACTTTTGAGCTAGAGATCAAATCATTGGTAAAGATTTACCACATGAACCATAGAAGTAGTAGTACAAAGTTTAAGAAACTAAAACTTTTGTTACCGTTTTCAGGGATTCATGTCTCGTATGACCCTTAATAATAGTTTTTATTTAAAGACAGTGAGTAGATTTGAATTAATATTAACATCTTTTAAGATAGTGTTTAACAAGAAATACTACAAAGAGAATTTAGGGGAAAAATGACCAAAAGCAAGTTTTAAAAGATTCATTTGAGCTGTTTTTGAGAAGAGACGATCAACCCACAAATCTCAAGCTCAAAGGAAGAGAGTTCCAGGTTTTGGGAAGCCACAACTACAAAAATCAAGTGCGATGTTCTCACAGGCCCTGATCACATAACCGCAGAAACCTGCTGATCTGTGGAAGTAAAAGTCTCTGATAGTCAAAACCAGAGTCCTAAAGTGGACTCTGAAACTTAGAGAAATCAGAGATCTATCTTAGACATCCAACACGAAAACTGAGTCAAATGTTGCACCAGGATTTTGAACCGAAGATTTAGTTAATTAAATAAGATTTGTTTTACTATCTGAGGCACAAATCTGTCTGGGTCACAAACGAGAATTTTAGTTGTTTCTCTGTTAAAGCTGCACCTGGTAATCTGGAAAACAAATTAGCTTAAAACATTTTCTTCATGCCTCTTAACAACAGTCTAACCTAAAGCAACTATTGGACAATTCGGCTGTCTGTCTCACCAAACCACAGCACTTCTGCACTTCCTTGAGTCTTCCATTCATGGGTGCTGGAGCTAGCTATACCTAGCTTGTTTCCAGATTACCTAGAGCAGCTTTAAGTTAAAGCATATTCTCAGCCCTCCCATCGTTAATGGAGTCAAAGCACATCTGTAACATTTACTGCCTAGAAATAGATTGGGGTTTTAAATCTGCATAAAAGTGATGAAAAATATACTTAAAAGGTCAAATAAAATCAAACGGGGACCAACAACAGAACTTTGTGGCACACCATAAACAAAAAAAGTAGATTTATACTTTTGCAGCATCTGATTGTGTTAATTCCTGCTTCTGTTCCTCCTCAGGTGGTCTGGAGGAGCTGGCGGTGGCCCGTCGGTTGCCCAAGGCCTACAGCACCGGCTTTGTCGGCTGCATCAAAGACGTGGTGGTGGACGGCGTGGAGGTCCACCTGGTGGAGGACGCCTTAAACAGCCCTAAAATATTACACTGTTCCGCCGCTAAATAACCAGGCAAAGACAAAATACTGCGAGACCGAAAAAAATACCACAACAACAAACCCTCCCACCTGATCCCTCCATAGCGCCCATGTCTCCTGCTGTAATTATTTTCTATTTTTGTATACTTTTCATCGCTTTTTATATGGGAAAAAAATTAATGTTGTTCTCATTTTTGTTTTAAAGATTTTTGCCTTTTTTTTTTTTTGTTTAATCTGCACCTACATTTACTGTACACACTTCCTTTATAGCCCTTCATTGGTTTTATTGTTACCTTAAAAAAACATGTCTATTTTTTTTTCTCACTCATTACTTGAACGCGGTGGACCTTGCTAATAATCTCTGGTTGTTGCCTTGTCTTGGTGCCATATTTATCCAACTACATTCCCCGAGCATGGCCCATACATCCTTAAATATAAAGACATACATTCCCTCGTGAGAGCTGGAACGCAGTTTGTGTTGTTTTCTTCAAGTCCTGCAGCCAGCTGGCATGAACAGTCAAGAAACTCAGTAGTGAACCCACTATATTTTCCTAATGAGACTTTTCAAATATCAGTCAAGCTGCTACACTGTCGAAACCACTCGCTCAACCCTCATCTCACAGCTTAAAAAAAGAAAAAAACTCTCCAGTCGGTCCCATCAGAGCCTTTAGTTTTGAAATATGACTCACTAACACTGCAGCCCGACATGACGGAGAGAGCTCTGCGTTCCACAATGAGTCTCACATCATTAGTCATAAATCCAGAAATGAATCATAGATAAATGTTATAAATATAGACTATATAAATAATACCTAAGACTGTGAATATGTAAGATGGGTTCTCTTTGGAGAGTCGTGCTATTCATGTACTATTTGTGCGTTCTGTTCTACAATCAGCAGATGAACTAATGTTGACCACTATAAATGCATGCACTTCTGCAGTGTTGGTTTTAATCTGGTTTTTGTTTGTTGATTTACATTTTTGTTTAAAAAAAAAAAAATAACTGTCACTTTTCCTGCCATTTCTTTTCCTCTAATTACCACTTGTGTGATTTTCTTTTTCTTTTTTTCTTTTTAACGTACAGGATTTGGAATTGTGTTTTAAGATTGTTTATTCCCTGCATTTCTGTTCTGATCTTTTGTATTTTTCTTGGGAGCTGTTAGTTTTGCAGGAACTTAAAAACGGTGCGTAAGGGAAGAGTTGTTACCATATCTGACCTTAAGGAGGAGCTGAAAGCAAAGACTGAAGAAAAGGACAGACAGAGAGGAAGCGAGGAGAGATCTTATCATGAGGAGAGCTACTACTCTTGAGGATGTCCTTTCAAACAACAATCAGTTTGTCAACACTAAAGACATAAAAAAAAAAAAAAAACCTTCCTGAGACTTAATTTCCTTTTTGTTTTTTTTATCCTAAGAACATTCCTGGAGGAACAAATTCTGTTTCCGGCTGTTGAATGAGAATAAAGAGTGATAATGAGAGAAAGAGAGAGAGACTGGTATGTTTTTGTGACTTTTTAAAGCCATAACAGCCGCAAAAACTGAGAAAAGACACATAATCTTACAGTACTTGCAAGCTAACATAGCATGGGTTTGTATTACTAGTGCAAATTCTGTAACTTTCAGTGGACTGTTGCAACGTGAGGTCGTCTTTGCTGAACGCAATAAACTGAGATGACTGACTTAAAGACAATTGTTTTGATATGAGAACCTTGGCAATATTCTAAGACTAAACCATGCCTGTTTGTGGCTGAGTATCAAACGCTCTTGTACTTTTGCTTTCTTAACTTCTTAATTATGTTTCCCTCCTTAAATCATCAAGCAGCCTGTTTCTTTGTTTTTTTTTTTTGTTTTGTTTTTTGTACAACCCTGCAGTTTAAAAATGTAAATTTAGCAAATGTGTGCTCTGTGGAGGTTTATGTTTTTAGTAATATACACTGGAGACATGTCTGACTTGTCTGTTCACCCATGAATTGATATTCTTCTGTACACGGGGGACGAATCGCCCTTATGCTATAATTATGTTGTGTGTATTCAAGCTCTGGGTGTCCACACCAGAACCAGAAACTCTTTCTGGTGTCCCAGTCTGCTCTCAGATCCCAGCACTTGCTTTGCTAACTTTAATCTGGTTTTATTTGAACAATCGGACCCGTTTGGGTTGTAATTGGACAGAGTACGGCTTTGGTGGGAACTGAATTGCCTTAAAAACCTGCTCCCCTTGACTGTGAGCAGGTCATAAAGACATCATCCATGTAAATGTTTCCTTACTTTAGCCAGTGTATTAGCCTCATCCCAATAATGTAAATGAGTACTACATAATGATAATAATATTAGTAATAATCCCCATACGTTATAAAAACATCCCAGAGGGATTCTGAAAATGTCCCTTTTGGATTTTTACAACAAAAAAAATCTATTTACTGTTTTTGAATCTGTTTTTTTTTTTTTTGTTACTTATTTATGTCTACATGTGGATAATCCTCCATGTCTGACCTCTGTAAACTACTGTCTGACTGTGCAAACCTCGTCAAAGGGCAGCGCACCGAGTAAGAGTGGCATGACCTGAACATTACTAACTTTATGACCTTTGTCTTGTGTTCCTACCACCATGAAATAAAACGTCAACCAAATGGAGCTCCTTCTTTACTGTCGTCTTCATTTTGTGTTTCCTTTACACCAATAATGACACGAGTGTTGGTTTTCACAGTTTGCTGCTTCTCTATTTCTTGTTTATGCCTTTCATAAGTTTTACAGGCATTACGCCTAAGAGGAGTTCCTTTTGGAGGATGTTTAGGTACTCATACTTTCCTCTCCACATAATCCTTTCTTCATTCAAAAAGAGGATTCATCAGAGAACATAACTTTTCCCCTCAATCCTCAGCTGTCCCTGGACCTTTAGCAGAGTATCAGTCTGAACTTGAAGAGAAGTGGCATCTTTGCAGCCCCTCTTAACACCAGACCTTCGTCCATGGGTCTCCTTCTCATCGTGCACTCACACCTGCCTTCTGCTGTTTTTTTAGTCAACTCTGCGCTGGTGTTTCCCTGATCCAGCTGGATCAGGACATGAGATGGTCCTGGTGCTGCTGGACTTGGACATTTTTATGACAAAGTGGAAATTAGCACACAAGAAAAGCACAATTCATTTGATCAGAAACACTGAAGCAGCTATTTCTGTGAAAATGCATATTTGTGTATTCCTCAAACTTAATGTCCAGCTGTTGCACAACAACATACACTTTGTAAAAAGCCTTTTCCAAATACACTCAATTACCTGCTGAGCTGTTACCATGACATCTGTTTATGAAGTGTGACCATTGTTGTCTGCAATGTCAAAAATGAATCCTTTATTGAGATTATCCACCTAAATATTGAGCTTTACTTTTCAGACTCTGGTTTTTGTAGACTGGATACAGATTAGTATAAAGGAGATATCCATTTAGCTGTTAGCCAAATTAATATCGTCATATAGTCATTTAAGTTAACGTAAAATTAAATGAGACAAACATATATTTTTTAATATGTCATGTAATAGTTTAATTAACCCAGCAATGTACTGATATTAAAATTCAATATATTTGTTCTATAAGAAAGAAAAGGTTGGTCAGACGACAACAACAAGAAAAGCTCTCTGATTTAATCACATGTGGGATTTATTTCTTGAAAATATTGAGGGAAACAGTTTGCTGAAAAGCCAGTTTTGTGAATTATGAAACAATCTGTGTTTTTCTCTGAGTTGAATTATTCCTAACCTCCTCACCTGAACCCAGCACCACATCTAAACTTGATTGAAGTTTGTGAATTTCTGAGCAGCTTTGTGTTTTTGCCTCCCAACGTTTTGGACATGAACCGCCCCGAGTATTTCTTCTCTCTTTTTTTTTTTAAATATTTTAAGTTTTTCCCTTTCTGACAAAAGTCCAGCTGCCCAGTTGCACCACTCTTCATATAAGACCTCATTGTTTGCCTTTCTGGAGTTTTATCTATGAACAGGCAGATTTAAAAGTCTCAAGGCACAAAGGGTCAAAGGTCACAACCCAGCAAAGGGAGTCACCTCGGGGTAGACGGGACATCCTGGTTTTCATGTCCCGGGGGGAAACTGGGCTTTGTGTTCTTGGGTCTATTTATCACTAGACTCAACAGGAATCAGTCTGAATGGTGATCAAACTAAACGAAACAATTAACAGTTTATTAATAAGAGTTCAAACTTTTCTGTGTGTGCTTTTCTATTATTATGTAGAAAAAAGACACTTCTGATTTAGGACTTTCTTAAAAAATGATTTTAAAAAAATGTGTTTCTGAACAGGGTTCTGCATTTGTTTCTGCCATAATATTTAATGTGACTTCATCAAAGCCCAGAACTCCAAATGCAGGCTCGTTTTAATGCTAATTTCTAATCCTCTTACATAAACTTTTGAAGGTAATATTTGTACAAGGATTGCTGAAAAAGTACGCCAGCTTCTCCTAAATCTTCTAATCTGAGGCTTTTCTCGATCAAACAAATGTTTTCATTTCTCTTTCAGGCTTTTCTACAACAAAAGGAGGAAACCGTTACTTTCAAAATGCTGCGATTCCTTCCTTTAGGCATCTCTTTGGGGGTTATTAATGCTTTGGAGCAGAGAAACTAATGGTGGCTGACTGGGAGGAAAAGATTCAAGTAGTCCTAAAAGCTTTGAAATTTGCATCACCTGATTGCTTTAACTGATTGTGAATGAACCACAGCTGCAGGAAGTGACTGTTAAAGGTCATCAGATATGTAAAGCTTTGTCGGGCTCGGTTTCGTTTCTAATTTATAAAATTATTTTGAACAAAATCATTTTATTTGTAGTCTTTTTTATGTGGCTTTTGCAGCTTTATTTATCTTGTCCTCTAATTGCAGAAACAAATAGGAATAAAAGCAAATGATATGTTGGAAATAGATCTGATTAAATATCTCTGACTTGAGATCAGTCCATAAGAAAATCACACCTCATTCCAGATTGCATCATATCAGGATGAGTCGGCCTACAGATGTGAGATTGACAACCTGATGACCTGCTGCAGACAGAGCAACCTGGAGCTATAAATACTGTCAAAACATTGGAGATGATCGCTAACTTCAGGCCCTTCTTCTTTAGTGACGCTCTCGTAGATCGCTTCCTGGGAACCATCTTCTCCCTTGATCTCAAATGAGAGAAAGGCACAACAGAGGATGTTCTTTCTGCAACAGCTGAAAAAACCCCTCAACCTGTCAATGATAGTACACTTCTACACGACCATCATTGAGTCCATCCTCTCCTGATTCATCTCTGTCTGGCAGCTGCCACTGTCAAGGACAGAATGAGGAACCAGCGCATCTGATCCACAGAGAAGGTGATTGGCTTCAATCTGCCCTTCCTGCAGAACCTGTATACATCCAGAACCAAAAGGAGGGCAAGAAATACCCTTCCCACCCTGGACACACACAGTTTGAGCCTCTTCCCTCTGAGATCCACTAAAACAAAAACCACACCGCACAGGAGCTGAGCTGCTCAGTGTATCTGAGCAGCCTCCTCCTCATCTCCATCAAAAATAAAACCCGATTCTGATATCTGTATCTCCTCTCATTCAGAGAAGTTCTGACCATCATTTGGAATCAGTAGAGCCCAACGTTTCCTGTCATTTTCCACACAGACCCCCTGAGCCAGTTTAAAACGTCATACATCATCACTAAAGTTCATGGTTCTTTTTTTTTTGTTGTTAAATACCATGTAAATGATTGTTTTTGCTAAATGTTAACACTGAGGGTTGTTCCAACACAAAAACAAACATAATTCTTTTATAAACACCATATTTTACCTCACAAAAACAAACTAAAATGTTTATAGTTAGTTTGATTTTTTTTTTAAATCTAAAGTAGTTTGCAATTTATCCTTTATATGCAAGAAAAATAAGCAAATATCTAACCAAAGAAATCACAATAAGTTCCTCACATGTATCAATTAGGCACTGAGTGCTGTCAGTTTTATTTCAGTTTCTCACCTCTTCATCAGTTTGTTCTGCCAAACACAATCAATAGGACCATTTCTAGCTGCTAATCACACACAAATAACACATTCGACCGTCAAATCAATTTGCAGCCTGCAGCACAATTCATTTGGCAGAAAGGAAAATTAATCTGCTGCAGAAATTCCACAGAGAGGAGAAATTCCCTTTCTGTGACCTCCGTGTTTGTTTGCAGGCTGCAGCTGCACTGTGTCTAATAGTGGAACAGTAAATCCATATATGTGAAGCCTGTGGGCTCACAGACAATTGCATAAGCCCACCCATCACAGAGTATTAACCTACACTGATAACCACAGGCTGTTGACGTCAGTGTCGCTCTGCCTCGGTGCTTAGCCAACTCTTCTCCTGCACCGCCAACCTGCACCACTTCACTTCTAAGAGGCTGTCCCATAATGATTGTGTAAGAAAGAGGAGGTATGGATCATCCTTATCTCTCATATGACTAAGGCTGAGCTTTGCAGCAGCACAGCAATCCCCTGCAGGGTTAGCACTGTTGCATAATTAATAATTTCATGTTAAATATATATACAAACAAACTGCATTTTTTACATTTAAAAAAGTTAAATTGGGCTTGTTGCACACACAGATATGGAATGAGTAATGAGTTTGGAACAAATTAACCTGATTAGAGTTCATTTTTCAAAGCTTGTTTTCCCCAAATATCCTTTTTACAATTTTTCTCTTTTGAAAAATATATTGTTGTTGTTCAAAAGATTACAAAATTATGAAAAATTAAACAAAAAAAACAAAAAAACACCCTAATTTTGTGGAGGGGAAAAACTAGCTCTGAAAATGATTAAATGTATTTCCCTTCTTAATTTGAAATCACCAAGAAATTTAAACTAAAAAACTGATGCAGCAGGCTAGTTCAATTTGCTAAAATGTCATTGCATCTAATAATAATAATTGCTATTATCATTATTATTATTATCCATCCATCAATCTTATGATACTGCTTAATTTGTAAAGGTCATAGGGAACTGATCTCAGGGGTAAGAGGCGGGGGGACACCCTGGACAGGTCACCAGTCCATCACAGGGACACACAAGACTCACAAACACTCACACTCTCGTGCACGACTAGGGACTAGGGAACCCACGTCTGCATGAGAACATCCAAACTCCAGGTAGAGGTCGAACCCACGACCTGCCTTGCTACGAGGCAACATTGCTGCCCACTGCTCCACCAAGCAGCTATTATAATTATAAGTGTTTTATTTATCTTAGCATTCAAACTGGACTCTCACTTCTAACTTTCATATTTGTATTTAGACTTTTTAGTTTGGACAAAATTTAGTGTAAAAAAGTTGAGCTGTATATTTAAGCTATAAATATAGTATAAAAATACAAACATGAAAATTAGAAAAATGATAATTTAGTTTGAATGTTATAATAATAATAATGAGAATAAAGAGGCTTTTGTTTTGACAGGAGCTAACCGGAAGTCGCGTCAGTAGTCATGTTAGCTCAACGCTCAGGGCTTTTTATCCGCACAGCGACTCAGCAGAAGCAGGAGGGGACCGCTTCAGGATACTGGACAACTTTCAGAGTCTGCTATGANGTTGTATTTCGTCGTGTGCGTCTTCACCTTTTCTCTGTCTTTGTGTTTAAATACACCTAGAAAGTGATGGCATTACCAGACTCTAAATCTCTGTGCAGAAACTGATGATTCACAGTTATAAATTGTCTGGATGTCGATTTTATTTCTGCTGGAAGCCTTCCTAAGTGTTTGAGCGTGTGCAGACGAGGCACGTCGTCGTGTGGACTTTCCTCATACAGCTGTGACAGTTGCATACAAGCCTCTTAAGGATGGAAGGAAGTCTTCCCGTCTCTGCTTCCAATCACCCCTGCAGCTGCAGCAGTGAAGAGATCAAACAGCTGCTTAAACAACACACACACACACACAGGAAGCAGCAGTGCAGTTTAGACTCAGTAGGATGTGCTAAAGCTAACAGCCAAACAGCCCCCTGCTTCTGCAGAACTCAGTCTGCATCCTGATTTTCCTCAACGTGACTGTAGCTGTTAGAAGGAGATTATTGAGTTTTAAATCAACATACCTGTAAGACATCAGTTATTCTAAAACTTATGGCTCATTTTAGAGGTTTTACTAACTCTGGGTGTTTATTATGTTCTCCTAGTGAAAAGGCTCTGCTGGTGAACAAATTTGAGCTGAGCATCCGGACCGAGGCGACCCAGGGTTTGTTGCTTTGGAGCGGGAAGGGTGTAGAGCGCTCCGACTACATCGCCCTGGCCGTCGTGGACGGGCACGTCCAGATGACGTACGACCTGGGCTCCAAACCCGTGGTGCTGCGCTCCTCGATGCGCGTCGACACCAACCGCTGGATACGCATCAAAGCCAGCAGGTAAGCAGGGCGCTGACAGGTAGCCGGGGATCAGCGGTGAAAGGCTTTTATAGTTAAAGAAGGATTAGACTTAATCCATATTGTTTTTGTGTCGCTGCAAACTGTGTGATATCCTGCGTGAATCCTCTGCTGCGCGGTGATCCTTCGCTCGGGGTTGATGACTGATTAGTTTCAGATTAAGGTGATTTTATGCGCTCCGTCACGCATGCGCTTGACGCATTATCGTCAGCGGTGGAAAAGAAGAGGCTTAGACCCGGTAATAAATGCTGTAACATCCCAACATGAGGGGCACGTTATAGAAAATGTAGGCAGAAATGATATTTACGCTGCCTATAGGCTGCAAAGAATCTTAAAATGACTTTTACAGTCAGATGGAGTTCACATGACGGGAACACATTTAAGAAATTCAGACGACAGATGAATTTAAACACCAGAAAAATGATCCATTCTGCAAGATGCATGTTCTAGCTTGTAAATAAATGCCTGTTATTTTTTTGTATAATTCAGTAAAAGCTTGTAATTTGCCTTTATGTCTGTTTCCATACATGATCAATGCACTGGATGTATTTTTACAGGCCCGTACCGATGAGCACATCTATAATGGATGGATAATCACTCCAGAAGAGGAAAAACACAAAGCCTGCAATATTTTTTATCGGACGCCGATGTCACATTAATTGATTTCTTCATTAGAAACAAATTAACAGCCCGAACATTGAAAAGGACCCATTTAACACCGTCCACGTGTTCTCTGCTTTATCGCTGCCGAACATTTGTTTTCAGCATCGCTGTGAATGAACCCGCGGTGGATAATTAGATTGGTTTTATCATTTAAGACGAGAACAATTGATCCTCAAAAGGCCACTGCTTCCATTTTAAACAGGGATTTTGCCCAATTTTAGCCCAAGCTCACAGTAAAAAGGCTCAAGATGCTGAATGACGACGATGGGCATTCAGCTCGCGCGGGTGCATCGTTTTCCGTGTGTGGGTCTTGCTTTAAATGGCACCGTCTCTGTCGGAGACCTTTTAGCGAGATCAAATTTGCACTGTCTTCAAAATTCTTCAGTGAGTGCAGCGAGGAGCGTCCTAAATGAATGGAGCATCTGTTAGCTGCTAGGCAGGCTCATTTACAATGCTGCTTGGCAAACACACTTCACTACACTGGAAGTGAAGCAACAAAGATTTCATGTTTCAATTTGAAGGAGTTTACAGTTCTTCACGGTGTAATGCATGCATCCGAGTGACTTCTAACTGCGCCTCTGCCTTTCTCCTCTGCAGAGCTCTTCGAGACGGCTCTCTACAGGTCGGCAATGAGGCCGCAGTAACGGGGTCATCGCCTTTAGCAGCCACACAGCTGGACACGGACGGAGCCCTCTGGTTAGGTAGGTGCCCACACAAGCCTTTTAACAGTCATCATTCAGACTTTAAAATGTGTCTTAAAATCCCCATTCATAAGGCCTAGGAAATGCATGAACCTCTGTGGGACTTTTTCACTCTTAAGTACTCAGAATGCTGTCAAATATGAGTGATACATTTATTGACTTACAGAGGATATTCAAAGTCTGCAGCAAAGAAAAAAACACATTTTGGCAAAACAAAAAAAATGTATTTTAAGGTTCTGAGGTGAGAGATGAAAAACTACCTGACTTCCTCCCAAATTTCCTTGCTTTTCTGAATTGAAAATGACCAAACGCTGGCTGTTATTGGCCTCGAGTTCAGTTTAGTCAGAGACTTGGCTTTGAGGAATGGTTTTTGAAAGAACATACGACTGGATTGAAAATAACACAAGAAGGGAAAATAAAGTCCGACTGTTCTTTAAAATGCAAAGCGAGCAGCAGAAGAAAGGCAGGTGTGAGAGGAGGAGCAGCCTGAGTGACATTTAAGGAGCTCACCGCATGCGGAGGGTGCACTCAGGTGCACGTATACTTCCACACGCGGCAGGGCAGTGCAGTGGAACAGGTGCTGAGCGAGCCCCAAGTGTATAATCCTCACACAGCCCTCCTGTCGTGAGCCCTTCTTCTCTTTAAATCCCCTTTTCACCGTTCATCATTAATTCATCTGTAACTTGCATGAAATTAGCCCTGTCGACTCCTGATTCGGAGGCACACAATCCGATTAATGGGGGCAGGGACAGGGGATGTAAAGAGCTTGGAAGGGATATGAACCCACGCTCTAACAAAACAGGGGATGGAGAAGAGAGGGGGGAGGTGAGAAAACCTGAGGTGAAACAGCAGCCAGGTGAAACCTCAAGAGCAAGGATTACTCTCTCAGTGGATTCTGGGTAAAGATGTTTTATGCTGATGCAGCCAGAAAGGCACTAATGACACATGTGTGTCTGCTGGTTATTAAAAAGCTGAAAGTACACACATGGTAATTAGCACATGAATAAAATTAAAGATTGTTGGACTTAGTTATCCTTTATTTTTTTAATGAAGTCTGGATCGTTTAGAGTAAAGAAGTTGGAATTAGGATAAATTACTGAGTTAAATAATTTGCTTTTAAGTACACACTAGTAACAGAGATATATCAACAACTTTTCGTGTTTTTATTTTAGGTGACACCTAAAATAAAACACAGTTAAACACAACTTACATGTTTTAAATGGACTGTCTGCTAAATAAATATATCTTGTTTGTTAATATCTGATATGCAAATTAAGAGTTTGGGTCTCCAACCTACAAAACATTGGAGGTAAACAGATTGTTGTCATGTTACTCAACACTGGAAACATTTAAGAAGGGCCTTTCTATTCCGACTTAAAAGTTTTCACAAGCATTGAATTTACTTTGCGTATTTTTTCAGGATGTGTATGGATTTTTTATCAGATTAAGATTGATGTCTAATTCTTTGTTGATTATGTTCATATTCAGAACAAAGCACTCATGTATCCATTAGATCTGCACATGTCGTAAACAATATGATAATGTGCTGCAGGAATAATATTTACTGTAAATGTTTGGACCTGATATTTAAAGAGTGGCCTGGAAGTCAACAGAAATAAATCAATAAATCTGGTTGAGTCAGGTATTTTAAAAATTAGATGGAACCCTGGGAGAGAGAGGTTTTCAAAATAAAAGTATCTCAAAATATGCTTTTTGCATGAAATAGAAAAAAAAGTTTGTTTTTTTTCCCTTTTAATTCATGTGTGCAGTCAGCAGAGAAGCATGAGAAATAAAACAGACTTTTCTTAGCTGAAGTAAAGTCAAATTCTAAGAAAACCCTGTTTACAGAGTTACACAATCAGCACCGAATCTGAACACATCTTAAAGAAAACAGGGATCTTCATCAGTTTGCTCTGTCACCTCCTTTCAGCTGCAGCACATTCTTCAGCGCTGTATGCACCGTGTCAGATTAAAAGAACGCCTCTCTTTTGTCTTCGCTGAGTTTTCTGTAGCTGGTATTCTGATTCCGTCTCTCTTTGATCGCGCTGATTTGAAAAATAAAACTGTCAAGCTGTCATGTCCGTCAGCTGCCGTCATCATGAGAAACATCAGAAACTGTAACGCAGTCTGACAGAACCAAGCTGCTGCTTTGGTTGCTTGTACAACAACATTTCAGGGAATTTTCAGGTTTAATTTGCTCTGAAATCCAAACCCTCATCCTGCTGTTTGATCTTGAAAAGAACGCTCCGTGGGTTTCATGCATAAGACCAGCCTACTAATCAAGCAGAGTATTTCTCTGCCAGTGATGAAATAGTTATGTCTTCTGAAGCCCTGGAAAAGCTTTTGGACTTGGTTTGAATTTTATTTATTTATTTTGCAGCTACTTTTGAGCTAGAGATCAAATCATTGGTAAAGATTTACCACATGAACCATAGAAGTAGTAGTACAAAGTTTAAGAAACTAAAACTTTTGTTACCGTTTTCAGGGATTCATGTCTCGTATGACCCTTAATAATAGTTTTTATTTAAAGACAGTGAGTAGATTTGAATTAATATTAACATCTTTTAAGATAGTGTTTAACAAGAAATACTACAAAGAGAATTTAGGGGAAAAATGACCAAAAGCAAGTTTTAAAAGATTCATTTGAGCTGTTTTTGAGAAGAGACGATCAACCCACAAATCTCAAGCTCAAAGGAAGAGAGTTCCAGGTTTTGGGAAGCCACAACTACAAAAATCAAGTGCGATGTTCTCACAGGCCCTGATCACATAACCGCAGAAACCTGCTGATCTGTGGAAGTAAAAGTCTCTGATAGTCAAAACCAGAGTCCTAAAGTGGACTCTGAAACTTAGAGAAATCAGAGATCTATCTTAGACATCCAACACGAAAACTGAGTCAAATGTTGCACCAGGATTTTGAACCGAAGATTTAGTTAATTAAATAAGATTTGTTTTACTATCTGAGGCACAAATCTGTCTGGGTCACAAACGAGAATTTTAGTTGTTTCTCTGTTAAAGCTGCACCTGGTAATCTGGAAAACAAATTAGCTTAAAACATTTTCTTCATGCCTCTTAACAACAGTCTAACCTAAAGCAACTATTGGACAATTCGGCTGTCTGTCTCACCAAACCACAGCACTTCTGCACTTCCTTGAGTCTTCCATTCATGGGTGCTGGAGCTAGCTATACCTAGCTTGTTTCCAGATTACCTAGAGCAGCTTTAAGTTAAAGCATATTCTCAGCCCTCCCATCGTTAATGGAGTCAAAGCACATCTGTAACATTTACTGCCTAGAAATAGATTGGGGTTTTAAATCTGCATAAAAGTGATGAAAAATATACTTAAAAGGTCAAATAAAATCAAACGGGGACCAACAACAGAACTTTGTGGCACACCATAAACAAAAAAAGTAGATTTATACTTTTGCAGCATCTGATTGTGTTAATTCCTGCTTCTGTTCCTCCTCAGGTGGTCTGGAGGAGCTGGCGGTGGCCCGTCGGTTGCCCAAGGCCTACAGCACCGGCTTTGTCGGCTGCATCAAAGACGTGGTGGTGGACGGCGTGGAGGTCCACCTGGTGGAGGACGCCTTAAACAGCCCTAAAATATTACACTGTTCCGCCGCTAAATAACCAGGCAAAGACAAAATACTGCGAGACCGAAAAAAATACCACAACAACAAACCCTCCCACCTGATCCCTCCATAGCGCCCATGTCTCCTGCTGTAATTATTTTCTATTTTTGTATACTTTTCATCGCTTTTTATATGGGAAAAAAATTAATGTTGTTCTCATTTTTGTTTTAAAGATTTTTGCCTTTTTTTTTTTTTGTTTAATCTG